>OX457088.1:22011236-22304653 GCA_949752835.1 Empis stercorea
CATCTTTGTTTGGAATTTTTTATTTAAGTTTTCGAAGCTAAGAAAAGGAAAATTCTTTTTTGTATGTTTAATTTCAATCAAAAAAGTTTTATTACTTTTTATTTTGTCTACTTTTTTTCTGATATAAATATAAATTTATTTATTTTTTTCACTTTTCCATCCGCCATGAAGACTTGAAAATTGTTTTAATGTTTAGCATTTCATAATAAATTTTTATTTTTAACAAGTTGTAAAACTTTTTTTTATTTTTCTTCAAATTTTAGTATCGTATATAATATATTTTTATTTAAATTTTTTTTTTGTAGATGGAGGAAAATAGTCAAATTAATGTTGATAATCTATAAAAGAAAATGTAAAAACTATCTTTATAGATATTTTTCTATTAAATATTAACGAAAAACTTTTATAATGATGGATAAATATAATGAAAAGTTTAGATTATATTTACTATATGATATCCCAAATTGTAGAATATTTCATTTAGAAGTTTAGACTTGTTATAATAAAGTTTTGTTTATTTATTTTTATCTATGAGGATATGTAATGTAATGGGGTGATATATAGCATATAGCTCTATGGATGGATCTATTAGAATTATTAAATTTTGTTTACTATTATGTGTATAATAATTATTAAGAGATCTGATGAAAAATATATAACTTATTTGTGTCCTATAATATTCAAAGTTTTTTTACTTTTCATCATTTAATTGAAAATTTTTTTTTTACATTTATGTAGAGTATTCATTTAAATGGGAATTCTAGAAAAGGCCATCAAAATATCATTTGTTACTGTTAATTTGAAAATTTAAAACATAATTAAATTCTTTGTTTAGATATTATAGATTTATGAACTTAATAAGAATAATGTGGGCTCTCAATATTTGCTATAGCTGTTGGAATTCTTGACCTTTGCTGGTACTTGCTGTAACTGAACAAAGTGGCAACAATTGTATTTGAATCTCCAGCAGTAAGAGGACCAGGATTTAAATTCGAAAATAATAATAGCAACAAATTTTTTTAACTAAATTTAATATTTATTTGGAATAGGATAATATTGTATGTTGGCCAAGAAAATATATAATTATGTACACTTATAATTATTCATTTCTTAGTTTTATTAACAATCCAATTTTTAATTTAAATTTTGGAATTAAACAATTATTTTGGAATTAATATTTAATTTAATTAATTTAAAAATTGAATTGTTTTGTTGTTCAACATAAATCTAGAAGTAAATATACAAATTTACAAATATCTAAAGGAATAAGTCACCATCAGAAGATCACAGTTCAATATTATTATCAATTTTTTTATATATAAACTTGATTTTATTTATTTCTCGTTTATCGATGTACATAGTCTACAAATTTTCTACAATATTAAAATGATGATTCGACTACGAATTAATAGTTAAGTATATATAATTAAATATATTTAACATGGCTTTATGTTTATAACCTTCTATAACTTTCTATGATATTTCCATTTGTTATGCTTTCAATAGCATATAATAAGTAATATTATTTTTATAAATAATAATAATAATCATAATAATAAACGCTTTCCCTACATTATAATATAACAGAATAGAATTTAATTCCATTGAGAATAATAATAAAAAAAAACAAAATCTTCAATAAACATGTTCGACATTATCCTTATATATCCTTTTCAAAACATTAAAACTTTTTTTTTGCCTTTTTTCTGTACTTTTTGAATAATATAAAAACATGTTTTGTTATATTACTTGGAACTTATGTTAACAATTTTTGATAAGAAAATTCAGTTCAGTTCAGTTCAGTTTTTTTTAAAATATTATGTAAATGTCCTCATGCTTTTGCTCTTGCTCACTGTCTGTCTGGTTATGGGTTATTATCATGATGAAATTTATTTTAGAATAGATTTTTTTTTAGGATAATAACTTTTAAGAACTTTGAAATTTTACAAAAAATAGAAATTTACAACAAAAAATTTTTACAAGCAATAAATTTTAATGACACTCCTTCCACTCTCTGGTAAGGGTAACAAACAAAAAATTAAACTAAAAATTTCAACAGATATCTTAGTTCTTGGTCCAAAAAAGAAAAATTTATATTTTAGTTAAAAAATTTTTAATGAATTTCCATACATACGAGTACATACGTATATAAAAAAAAGATTTAAAATTTACAACAAAATAAAACCAAAAATATCTTTTAATCCTTGCACATACCATAAATTATGATGGTAACATAATTTAAACCTTAAATGTGTATATTTTGTGAAAATGATATGTGAGCTTTAAATTATTATTATTATTATGTTTGATGATGAATCCTGGTTGGTTTTTTGTTTATCATTTTATTTTTATAGCATAAAATTTCTTTTGAAAATGTAGTGGATTTATTTTTTAAGATGAGTATGCATTTTGGTAAAAAAGATTTATGAAAAACCATAAAAATTCCTTGCCTTAAAAAATTATTGTTAAAAAAAAATTTGTAGACTTTAAAAATATGTAGAATATTCAAAAAAAAAATCATATAATATTCTTTTACCACTGATGGTATACAAATCCAGAAATTAAGGTATACAATATTTGTATGTATATGAACTGCGATATGTCAAAGTCATTTCGTAAAACAAACAATAATATTGATTTTTTATTGCGAATTTGTATATTGTATTTTAAATCGTACTAAACAGCATAATAGCTATTTATAAATTCATATTATAGTCTACTACATCTACACTCTACAGATAAAGAGATAGTTTTAAATATAAATAGTTGAAGTAGAACTGTTTTAATAACCACATGTTGTACTTGTACTCTTAAATAGGAAGCAAAATGGTATATATTTACACTTTGCTATTTTATAGAATATACATAAATATTTGTATAACATCAAAGGAATTATTTTACTCTATTTTCTGATTCTGATATATCATTCTGAGAATCCACTGATGAGTTTATGTTATGTGAGAAAAATGCTTTGAAATATATTTTCTATCTTAAATTTTATATTGTTTGGTTTCTAGTTTTATATACAAAAAAAGGTGATATACATATAGGAAAAACTTTTTAATTGTACACAAAATTGAAAAATTGTGATAGTTTAATTTCACTTTATTTCCAAATTTGAGGATTTTTTCCAATAGGGATGTACTTATTCTAATTTAGGAAAAAAAATACAAATTCGATCAACTTTATTTTTTTTGTTTATTATGTAGGCAGAACAATTCGAAATATCATCATTTACGGTGTTTCTGGATAATTATTTTAACTAAATAATTTAATTAAAATAAATATCAAATATAATTTTTAATAAAAATGAAATATGTATTATTATATTTACTTTGCTTGTTTGGTTATATTTTTTTCAAATAATTATATATCCATACATAAATTTTTTATAAATTATATTGATTAAATATTTTTTTGTACCCAATAAAAGTCCAATTTTTCTTCGGAATTTATTTCTCCGAGTGATCTGTCAGTTTCTACACGCTATGACCTATGACCATTATTCTGAGCACATCACATCAATTCGTAATTTTTAATATATATATTATCCACGAAAAGAAATTAAAAAATCACTTTATCTAATTTATTATTTTATCAATATTACAATATCAAACTTAATATTATTGGTATAATATGAAAAATACTTTTTTTATTTTCACCTATTAAATTAGGATTTATGTAAAAATAATATATAAAATAAAAAAAAATAGAAAAAATAAGGAAAATTTTAGAAGTTTATAAAAAAATTTACAAGCAAAATAAATATTTTTCCATAAGAAAATTCTATACTTATATTTTTTTGAAATTATATCAAGTCATTAACGATAAAAACTTCTTCAAATTACACCGCCATTATACCAATTTTAAATTGTAGGTAAAAGTTTTATGTTATAATATACCATATCGAAATTGTGAAATTTTTATAATAATTTCCTTTTGTGGCATTATCTTAAATAGGTAAAAATTTTTTTTTTTGATCACGTAATTTTTACAATAATTATACTGTTTTCCAACAATGACAATAATGTGAATTTTATGGGTGCCCTCTAAAATCTAAAAAATATTCTTTAACTATTTTAGATATACCTATATAAATAATAATAATAATTATTATTTTATTTTGTTCTTTTATTTATATATATATGGTATATTAGAATCATATGGTTCAAAATTGTTCAAAAAGGTTCGAAACTTTATCCCTATAATAAGTTAAGATAGAACGTTAGTTAGTATACTTAAATAATTAATAAATTATAATCATTTGCATCTCTCTGTTCGATTTAACTAATTTTTTTTCCATCGAAGATTATTATTCCAAGAAAATGATCTATTTAATATTATCATTTATGTAAGTTTTCTCTAATTTTGGTTTTATTCGAACATAATGTGATAAATATATTCATATTCAATTTATATAGCACCTAAAAATATGCAAAAGATTCATTTTTTGCAAGATTTTATTTAATTATGCATTTTCATTAATAATTATGAGATGGGCAAATGATTTTAATTTATTAATTAATGCATTTAAAAGAAACACAATTTTCGAAAGTTTTTATATAGTTGTTCTAAAAATAGTAATAAAATTACAAGTGAATTAAAAATGTATTTTTTTTTATTTTCAAGGGCTACAACAGGAGAAAGAGAAAGAGAGTTTACATATACAATTTCGGCAAACTTATTATTTTTTAGATATCTATTTGGAACACAAAATTCTTTACTTTCCATAATAATGTACACATTAAATGAAGAAAAAACTAAAAAAAGTTGTATGAATATAACGATGTTTTTATACAACAATGAATTAAATTTTATATAATTTGGTGATAAAAATGATAAAAGATTTTACTACCTTATAGCTTTTGCCTTTTGCAGACCTCAAAAAATTTCATTGATTTAAAAGTTATTACATATTCCATCAATATTGGCAATTTTCAAAATTTGATGGAGTATAAGTCGAAGGAGGAAAGAGATCGAAGAATATAATGTTTTACTGGATCTATTATTTTATTATTATCCTCTATCTATGGTTATTTTTGAAACTCTAACTAAAAGCTTTTATAATCATTTGATTTAAACACTTCTATGAATGAACGGCACCATCTATGCGTCATATTTTGAACTATTTAGCCATATTATTTTTGCATTGTATATATCATGTTTCCTTGGATTGAACTACTTAGAGTTGAATACAGATGGTATCGTAACAGAGATATTGAGTTTAAATTTCGTTAAATTCATTTAAACTATACTAAACTAATCATATAATATGCGGGGAGATTCCAAATTCGAATAATAATGCATATTATTTGCATACTAATATAAATTTAAACAATTCTTATAAATAAACATAATATGAAAGTGTTTGTTGTACACCACATTGCATTTTTATTTGAAATTCCAGGGTTCAAGTTGAAGCTAATAACTAAAAAAAATACAAAAAGTAAAAGCGGGAAGAATTATCAATTTGACATTCCAATTCCAAATGGAAATGACTGACAGACAACTCAAACTCAAAGTGCAGCAGGTACAGATAGGTACAGTATTAAGTATATAGTTAAAATATCTTATATCGTGATCGTCGTACATAAAGTTCAAAAAAAGAAATAAAGCGTCTTGGGAAATAATATTATTGTTTATATAAAATCAATATCTTCTCACATTTAAAATAAAAATTGTTTTAAAATCAGCAAAAATGTATTCCGAGAATGCATGCCGATTATGTTTGAAAAATTTAGAAGGAAGAGGAATTAATTGTCTTGCAGTTTCTGACATAAAATCAAACATTGAAAAATTATTTAATGTTGAAGTTTGTATTACATTTGTGTGCTTTTTTCCTGCATAATGAAACATTTTTTTTAGTTACTGGAAAGTGATACTTGTATCTGCATTTGTGAAAGTTGCTTTGAAAATGTAATGGCTTTTAAAGCATTTAATAATACAATTTCACAAAGTCAAAAATTAATTGAAGACTATAATAAAATTAAACAAAAAGTATTGTTAACAAGAAATTCAATTTCTAATATTACAGAAAATTATTCCGTTGGTACATATACTGATCAAACAAATCCTTCTGACCAAATATTAATTGAAATGAATAAGATGATTAATAATGAATTAAAGAAAAGAAAATTTGTACAAGGAACTAATCATATTTCAATTAATGTACCAAGAAAATCAATTTCCAATGATTATAAAACTAATATCAAAGAATTAGTAAATGATAGTATTTTACAAAGTTCAGAAATACAAAGTACATCAACAGCTAACAATCCCATGTTAAAACTTAAAAAATGTAGAGTAATTTGTAAACATATATCAGTGAATAGAATATTAACTAATACAGAACTTTTGGCAGCTAAAGAACAACATAAGCAAAATCAGAATTCTACTATTATAAATATATCAAATTCACCTGGACGATCTGCGTCAAAATCTACCTCGAGAAAACTAAGAAAAATTATTAATTCAAGTAAATTAAATACCAATAAGGGATTTGCATCAAACAAAATCAATAATAATAAAAATCAAAATCAAAATAAATGTATCCAAAAAGCTAGTAAATCTAAAAAACAACCAAAAAATCAATCAAATCATTTAATAAATGCAACAGTTAAAAATATAACTTCAAATTGTAAAAGTCGACAACGCCTACATTTGGAAAATATAAATAATATATCTCATTCTCATTTAACTGTTATACCATTATCGAACATCAAACAAGAGAACATTGATATAAAAGATATAAAATTATTTACGAAACCAAAACCGTGATCTATAAAGAGAATGCAGCTTAATGTAAAAAGTTAATCCTGTGGTGTATTCTATTATATTATATTTTTTTACAAAACAATTTCTTAAATAAAAGATTTTTGTATAATACAAAAGAAGTTTATAATTTATAATTTTTTAATAATGTTACAAGTAACTTCTTGGATGTGTGCTTTTTTCTTTAGCATTAGGTCAAATTTAACTAACACTTGTCAACTCAATGGTAGCAAAACAACAGAGTCACTCTACTTCTACTACATAGGTTAGGTTAAGAAGGGGGTGTGTGTTGAACTTTGGTCAACACACGTCACGAGAGATCTCGGTGGATCCATTGTGGTCCCCGCGCGTGGTTCAAAACTAAGCACTAATCCTGTCAAAGATTCTACTTACCTTTATGAAGAGAACCGTTCTCCATAGAGGTATGGTTGAAAGGGTCGATAAGTTATCTAAAGTGTCTCGGCCCAAGTATTTGTACTGTACCTGATGCGCGCAAGGCTGTCACATTCGCACACTAGATGTTCTAGTGTGGCTTCTTTCGTTTCGTCTCCACAGCGACATAAGTCAACCATGGGAAACCCTAAATAGGTACCATGTGTACCGATCAAGCAATGACCAGTAATGAGACCGATCAGTTTTCTGCAGGTTGTTCTATTCATGGATAGGACAAATTCCGATCTTTTCTTGGATAGCCGCGGCCAGCATAGTTTGGTTTGACGACACTGAGGATATAGTTCCCAAGTGTTGTTAACTATTCTGATCGCTTCTTCCTCAATTAAGCGTTTCGCGAATTCAATTGGACAGTCAATTTGCGGCTCAACATTGACCAAGGATAGCGCCGCGCCTTGTCGAGCAAGTAAATCCGCTTTTTCATTACCTTCAATTCCGCAGTGTCCTGGAACCCAGCATATTCTAACCGAGTGTCTTTGTGTCAATTGATTTAGGAACCCTTGACATTTTTTAACTAGTTTCGATTTAGTGACAAAAGATCCCATTGCCTTGATGGCCGCCTGGCTATCAACATAGATGGATATCTTCTGCCGGTTCAGGTTTTGCTCAAGCAGCTTCTGAGCCGCTTTTTGAATAGCATAGATCTCCGCTTGAAAGATACTCGAGTTATCAGGTAACCGGTATGATTCATCGAGTCCTATTTCTAGAGAGTGGATACCCGCCCCCGTTCCTTCTTCCATTTTCGATCCATCCGTATAAACAGCCACCTCAGAGTTTGTCGTGACACTACTATGGGCCCATAACTCCCTCGTTGGTATAACTATTTCATACGATAGATCGAAGTTGTATGTTGGAGTAATATAGTCTGTAATATGGGGTAGGTTCGACGCCATGGCGTCCATCAGTATTTTTCCGTGCCCTTTGTTCCCACTCTTCCATAACCCAGATTCCCTAAGTCTGAGAGCACTCTTGAGTGCTATGGATTTTACATAAGTTTCTATCGGAAGTATATGAAGCATCATTTCTATAGCTCTAGTGGCCGTAGTCCTGATTGCTCCTGTGATCCCAATACAAATCATTCTTTGTAATCTTGTCATGGACATGGCATTAGACTTAATTTCTAGGGCATTCCACCAGACCAACGAGCCATAAGTAAGAACTGGTCTTATTATGGACATATACATCCAGTGGACAATTCTTGGACTAAGACCCCATGTTTTCCCTATCATCTTTTTACAAGCAAAGTAGGCATTTGATGCCTTCTTTACTCTATCTTCAATGGTGTGTTTCCAATTTAGCTTGGGATGTAGGAACAGTCCCAAGTATTTGGCACCTTCCGATAGGGGAAGCGGTACGCCATTCAGACATGGATGTCTGAATTCTTTACCCCTTTTCCTTGTGAAAAGTACTAATTCTGTTTTTTGTGGATTAATGTTTAATCCACATTTCTCGGCCCATTTACATAAAGCCTTAAGACCGTATTCAAGGATTTCGCTTAGTGTTTCTAGAAATTTTCCACAAACAAATATAGCTATATCATCGGCATAGGCGACTACCTTTACACCAAGGCCAGGTAGTGCCTGAAGGATTTCATCTACCACCAGAAGCCATAAGAGTGGGGACAAAACCCCACCCTGAGGGGTGCCTCTAGTAGTCCTAATTCTTATCTTCCCTGTTCCCAAGGAAGAATTAACTGTTCTAAACCTGAGCATTGATGTGATCCATCGCGCTACGAATGGATTTACATCCATTCTTGCTAGCGACTTTTCTGTTGCATCCATTCTTACATTATTGAAGGCACCTTCTACTACATAAGTTGACTCGCCATTAACAAAGTCACAATAATAAAATATACATTCCTACATAATCAACGTTTGCAGTCAAATCTGCCCTTGCCTTGGCTGGATCTATTTAATTTCATCCATACTTACAACTACTTGAGGATGACATCTTACTTCTTACCGCATATATTATTGCAGCTTTCCATTTTAACTTGTTACTAATTAACTTGTTACTAATGCAATGGAAATAGAAAGATGGATTGAATAGTGAATTTAGTTTTGGTAATGGTATTCAAATTCAATCCATTTCAAAACGAAAGCTCGGATTCGGATTCTCTGATTGGATTGTAATTTTTGATTCTATCGGTCGGTTTTATTCATAAATATTTGCCGACAATAAAATGTGACAAAAAGATGACAAAATTGTTGAAATTTTTGTGAATCCTTTTGTCACCAAAAAAATCTGAAAAAATGTTCACAAAATTGTCAAATAAAATGTGGTCACATTTTTTTATCACACTTTTGTGGCCATTTCACGACAAAAAATTGTGAATTTTTTTTCAAATAAAATCCCAAAAAGTCGCAAATTTTTTTGTCAAATTTTTGTCACATTTTTGATGAAAAATTTGTAAACATGCATAACGTGCATGACTAAACATGTAAACGGTAAGAGTTAGTAATGTTGTAATTAGTTTTCACTGAAAGTGAATGTGCGCAGTTTATTTAAATAAAAATTAAAATTCAGTGATTTCTTTGTTTTATGTAAGTGATTTTATTTTGTATATACTTTTTAAGTAATTTAAAAAAATATATATATTATATCAAAAATAATTTTATGTATTATTATTGATTAATATAATTTTATATATTTAATTAGGTATTTATGAAATATTTTTTTTTTAATTTATATATTGAAAAAGAAAACAAAATATTAATTATCTATGATTATATTGATATATTATTAAAATTTCTCAGACTATACTTATTTTTATTTTTCAGATAGGGAAGACGATGAGCTAAAAAAGCATTAAAATTTTATGTGCAAAGAAGAGAAGAAAGGTACACGAAAACGAAGAAAACATCAAACACAAATGCTTTCGCATATAGCTAATTTAATTTTAGTATTTGAATTTAAATATTCTAGTATTAATTTAGAATAAGTAAAATTAATTAATTTTTTTTAATGTAAATAGTTAAAAATCACTGAAATTTGAAGGTTTTTTGGTTATAAACGTAAATAATTTTAATAATATTATAAGATAAAAATAAGTAGAATGAATTTTTTATATTTCTTTATGTACATAAAAGAGAAAAGAACTGCATTTTATTAATTAAAATAAATAAATAAATAAATAATACTAATTGAACCCCAAAAATATTCAAAAAAATTGTTCACATTAATGTCACAAAATTTCTGAAATTAATTTGACAAAAATTCGCACATAATTGTGACAAATATTTTAACATAAATGTGACAAAATGTCTTACATTATTGTGACAAAATTTCTCACATAAATGCGACAAATTCAAACCACAAAAATGTGACAAATTTAACCACATTTTGATCAACAAAAATGTGACCCCAGATGTGACAATAGGCGTCAACTAGACTCACAATTTCGCCACATTTTTGTGACAATTTTTTGTCGACATTTCGCAATTTTTTGTGGTATTTTTGTCACAATATTGTGACATTTGGCTATTGGGGCATTGTTTATTGTAGTGGGGTGATTGTTTTGTTTTTAAATACATATATCACGAATGGCCATGGGCGATGGGCCTATGGCTTAGTTATTCTTAATTTAGAAGTTGGACAGTGTGTACATACATTTGTGTAAAAAATATAAGTGATAGAAAAAGAAATAGAAAATTTGAAGGTGCATTTTAGACATATCACAATCACATATGAGCCGCTCAGAAGCCAATGTGATTAAGTCCATAAAACATAAATCGCAGAAAATCAATTCTTTTAAAATATTAATTTTAAGAATTTCTTTGGATGAATTATTTGATCAAAAAGGATGTAAAGTATTTTTGAAGGTGTAGGTTATACAACTGAACAAGCTTCAAAATGATATACACTATATATTTTTTTTATATAAAAAAGCGAAATTACAAAAATGGACTTAATCACATTGGCTTCTGAGCGGCTCATATCATATTATTATGTTATGGGAGTTGATGTTGAAGCTTGGACTTGGATCACTACACTAGGGTAGTGCAACAGCTGCAAAAATATATGCAGTGTTTATGGTAGTGCAGTAATAAGTGAAAGAACGAACAGTCAGAAATTGGTTCCCTAAATTCCGTTCCAATTCCAAGGCCGGGCCGGTCCAACGTCGTTCGGTCTTCGGTTGTATTGAAATTTTGGTAGAACCTTCGCCAGCCAAACAACGAGAGAATTAGCAGAAAAGCTCAATACAGCTCAACCAACTTTGTGGCGCCACCTTGAAAAGCTAGGAAAAGCAAAAGTTGGGGTCTGTCTGGGTACCACTCAACCTCACTGAAAACAACAAGCCGAACAGAATGTCGATGGCCATTAGTCATCTCCATCTGTCACGACAAAAAATAAGCCTTTCTCTTTCTTGGGTCTTGGCCAATATTGTTACTGTGGATGAAAAGTGGATAACATATGAAAATGTTGTCAGGAAACGCCCCGCAACCTGATCCTAAGGTAGTGTTCACGGCAGGAAAATGTTATTGTGTTTGTATGTATGGCAGGATCGCTATGGTATTATTTACTTTTAATTGAACTGATGAATCGCTACAATATAGTTACAGGACAGCAGATAGAAGTGTATGTTCAACTTTGTGCTACAGTACAACTACATCTGGATCTGCAACAAGTGCAAGAAAAACTTATTGAGAAGCGTCCAGCATTTATTAATCGACGGAAAGTACTGCTACTCCATGTCCATCACAATTCACAATGCTAGGCCCTAGGCCTCACACCGCCAGGATCATCCAGGACAAAATATTCGAGCCAGATCCAGGACAAAATATTCAAGACATTGCTCCAAAGTCCAAGGTCCAACCGATTAGCACCTTTTTCGGTCGCTTCACAATTTCCATAACAGAAAAACGTTTACCAACGACGAGGACGAGCAGGTACTTCGTACTTGGTACTTAAGCAGATCAAATCCTTTTTGGAGTCGACAGGCGAAGCCAAGGACAATATACGTACGAGCAGAGGAGTTGCCTGAGAAATGGCATAAATAATAATGGTGTAGTGAGGTGATTATATTATAGATAGATTATTTTACGATTTTGTAATGGCGAAAGCCTCATGAAATGCACCTTAGACCTCTCCCTAATTCAGGACGTACGGTGTGTGTGTAAAGCGGCCGACCAACTAAATTGTCTGGATTTTTTGTCTGGATTTCTTAATTATGAATTTAATTGGCGTAGATCCATCCAATCAACTGATTTATGATTTCAATTCAATACCATTCAAAATCTTAAATTGTCAAAACTCGTCTTAAAAGTACGGTTTTCCTTATTTGTTTTTATAAAGTGCTCTTCACGACCTAAATATTTTTTCTGGATATTTTGATATTTTACGAAATAACGAGTTTTGATTGGTTGAAAAAAATATTAAAATATCTCGACCAATTCTAATTTTTAACAAAATATCGTATTATATAAATATATATAAATATATACAAATAAATTTGTTTAAATTATTTCAGTGCTACCAGATTATATAAATATGTAAAATAAACGTAAAAACATGAAATATTCAGTACTGCCAGACATAAAATGTAAAAAAAAATATCAAAATATCTCAGACACCAAAAACAGGTGTTCACGTAATTTAAAAAAAAAATATCACAATATCCAGAAAAATATTTAGATCGTGAAGAGCACTATATATTTCATATAATTAAAAAATGCGAAAAAAACCGCACCAGTGTTCATCAATTGTTAATTGCAATAAATAATTTGGGGATTCCTCAAGAAGTGATTATTTTTGTCTGTTTTTTTTTTTTGTCAAGTTCAGTTTGCTTTTAAATTTTATATGGTAAGTATACATAAAATACTTAAAATAGTGTATTTTATAAAAAATTAAATATAAATTTTTTTATAAAAATTTATATTTAATTTTCTTTGTCTTTTCTGGATTTTGTCTTTTCTGGATTTTATTTTTTCTGAATTTTCTCATTTCTGGGTTTTGTCTTTTCTGGATTTTTTGAAAAATTCAGAATTATGTCCCTTCTGGATTTTGTTTTTCTGGGTATGGTTCCGCTCCCGATTAGAACACAAAAACAAAAAAAATGGGACCTTATAAACTTAGAATTTTGCCCGACACTGACCCCACATAAATTTTTATTGATGGCGATGTAGGCAGCCGGGCCCGGGGGGATGGTGTTTTTTGTCAGAAAGCCAAAATGTCTTACTGCATTCTCGCCATGGTGAAATAAGAAATAGAGTTGAAAGGTAAAATCGGCAATTATTTATGAATCAACCCAATGTGTAAAATAAAAATGTTACGTGTTTGTGTTAAATTCATTAAATATAGCGAGACGGTGACAAGAATATATCTAGTGGAACCGAGAATATATTTATAGCCGAAAAAATACATATATTTTGATGAAAAATAGGAAACAATAGAAAAAAACAAAAACAAAAATTAAAAATGGCCTATTTGATTTTTATCATATATTTTATGAAAACTGTCAAATCAATCAATGCCAAGCCACAACGCACAACCATGTGGATGGATGCGATACGGTGTGAACGTGCTCCAGTTCAATCCCACCCAAATCAATCAATTACTATTACTCTGTTTCCATCACTATGTTCCCATGTCGAGTTGAACTCGAATTGAACTCGCTCTCATATAAAATGATTTAAGAAACCGATTTTCAAAATAACAAGTTTTTTGTTAAGATTTCTTTTAAAACATCAGGTGGCTTTCGCATGCACTACCTATCTCTTTTACCCGCCACATTCTTTATTATATTTTTTCCAACCGAGTGTAAGACTCTCTTGAAGGACTCTCTAGAGGAACCAGACCAATCAGTCTGTCATTTTTTATGCTGAAAGTGATGGATAGGTTGATAGAGGTACACATAACAGACAGCTGTAATGATGATACTTTGTCATCAGCTCAACATGCGTATCTGAAAGGGAAATCAGTAGAAACGGCACTACACAGGGCAGTCTCTCAGATTGAAGCATCAATGCAACATAAGGAATATACGTTAGCAGCATTCCTGGACATAGAAGGAGCGTTTAATAACGTTAATCCAGAGGCAATCGTGGCTGCACTAACAGCTGCGGGGGTGGACAGCAGCATTGTAAATTGGATAAGCCAAATGCTTAAGACAAGGATAGTAACGTCGAAATGGGGAGCAGGTGAAAATTAAATGAAGGTCACCAGAGGAACGCCCCAGGGAGGGGTGTTATATCCGCTTCTATGGCTTCTAGTAATGAACGGAATTCTTAAAGAATTAGAGCGACAAGGATTTGACGTCAGCGCATACTCAGACGATCTAGTCATACTAGTTACAGGAAAATATGTGGATACTATTAGTATGTTGATGGAAAGAAGCTTCCACATTCTTACCAAATGGGCTGATAGCTGCGGATTATCGGTTAATTCAGCAAAGACGGAATTAGTTCTATTTACTAAAAGGAGGAATATACCCATTTTTAAATTGCCAAGACTGAATAGAGTGGAAGTGCAAAATATTTAGGTATTATACTGGACTCAAATCTAAACTGGAATAATAATATAGAGGAAAGAGCGAAGAAAGCCACAAATGCGTTATTTGCGTGCAAAAGATTCTTCGGAAAAAGATGGGGAAAAAACCGGAAATAGCACACTGGCTCTACACTAGTATAGTAAGACCTGTTCTTACATATGGATTATTAGTGTGGTGGCCAGTGGTTAAGAAAAAGGTAACACAGAGAAGGATAGAGGAGGTTCAAAGGTTGGCCTGCATCGGCATCGCTGGTGCCCTCCGAACCACACTCTTGCAATGGAAATTATACTGGAAATTATACTGGATTTACAATCAGCAGAGGAACTGATTCGGAACATAACGGCAAAAGGGGCACTAAGACTCAAGCAAGGAGTCGGGCGCTCTTATGTATAGGGACTACACACACGGTAGAATATTTACGGAATTTAATCTAGATGGCAGGGAAGTGCGATCAGACTACCTGGTACCTAAAAGGGATTTTAAAAGGAATTATAGCACTTCATTCCCGACAAGGGAGGAATAGGCAAATGGTAAGTATCTCAAGATAAGGGTATAGAAAACTATACTGACTGATCAAAAACGTCCGATGGAATTGGTGCGGGAATATATTCAGATAAACTGAATATTGAGGTTTCAGTGATACTGCCCAATGACGGCAGTGTTTTCCAGGCAGCTATAGTTATGCTATAGCATATGCAGCTGAGCTGGCTGGGGATAAAGTTATATGTCATGCGGATATAACTATCAGCCATTTTAGCGCTAGAATCGACTATAATCAAATCGAGCTTGGTAAGGAGATGCCGAGAAGTGCTTGTGATAATATCTATTGTGAGATATTCTGATAACTAATCTATAATTAATAATAAATGCAGAGTACTCTTTTAATAACGCGTGTCTCGTTATTTCATATTTTACAGGTTATGTCTATATCTAATGACAGTATAATATATATTATTAAGGCGTATTTACACGTTACATTTTACTAGGCCGTGTTTACACGTTACGTTACATCCTCTTTTTTTTTAGATGTAATTTAATTTTATTTTAATTTAATTTTAAATTTCTGTAATAAGCCTACTAGGTGGCTTAATTGTACGACCGAATCTGGTTGATATACCAATATTGCTATTACTTGTTGACGTTGGTTGAGAATTGCAGACATCTTGATTATTATTCATCTCTATGATTGATTCTGGAACATCTTGAAATTCAGGAACAACAACAATTTCTTTTTTGATATTTGCTTTAGTACTATTAAGAAATTTTGTGTTTCTTTCTAATTGATTTCCTTTTGATGTTTGCACTACAAATGATCTTGGACGATCAGTGGGTCTAATTATCTTACCAGATACCTATTTACGTGGACCTTGTTGAATTACGATTTTTTCGCCGATTTCAAATTTGTTACCTTCCTTAGAACCACGATCAGCATAATGTTTTTGAATTAATCTTAACTTTTGCAATTCATTTGCAACATCTGATATTATCTTTGGTTGTAACGCATCACTTGTTGTTGGAATTACTGACTTAATAACTCTGCTGAATAATCTTTGAACTGGTGATCCCAGTATATTGTTCCTTGGAGTATTACGAATATTTAACAGTCCTAAATAAATATCTGATTTGTCAGCTAGACATTTTTTTATTGAATTTTTTCTATGTCTACATATTTTTCAAATAAACCATTGGACTGTGGATACCTTGGACTTGATGTTTGAAGTTTAAATTTCCAATCACTTAAGAATTTTTTAAATTTATATGAAGTATACTGTGAACCGTTATCTGATTCTAATATTTCTGGAATACCGTGTACAGCGAATGTTTTTTTAGAAACTCAATTACTTCAAACGAATTAGAATGATTTAGCTTTTGGAATTTAAAAAACCCTGAATAACTGTCACAAACTGCGATGTATTCATCTTTCCCTACGAAAAATATATCAGATCCGACGATCTGCCAAGGTAGTGTTGGTATTCTTTTTGTTAGTATTGGCTCTTTTATTTTTGATCTTTGCATTGATTGACAAACCGAACATCTTTGTATAAAACTATTGATGTCGTTACTCATTCCGAGCCAAAAAACTGTACTTCTTGCTCTTGCTAATGACTTTTGAATACCGTGATGACCTGCATGAATTTGATTTAATATTTCTAACCTAAAATTAGAAGGAATAATTAATTTATTATTATTAAAAAGCATTTCTTCAGTGTATGAGATTTGATCTCTAAAATTCCAATATGGTTTCATCCTTGTTGGCAATTCATTAACGTTTTCCGGCCAGCCTTTCATGATGATCTCGATAAGTTTTTTGCTTTCATCATGTTGAATGTGGTAAATTAGATTTGATTGAGCATTATCTGACATATTTACTACTAACTGTACTTCCAGTTCATCTTCTTCTAATTCATCATTTGGTGCAACTCTCTACTCAAGAGATCAGCAATTGGTACACAAGTACCTTTCGTATATACTACCGTGGGTGAATATTGTAACACATCAAACATTATACGCTGAAGTCTTGGTGGTGCTGAATGTAACGATTTTTTAAATATACTTTCTAATGGCTTATGGTCTGACTGTATTGTTAATTTTTTACCATAGATATACTGATGAAATTTATAACAAGCGAATCTAATAGCTGTGGCTTCTTTTTCAATTGGCGGATATCTTTGTTGAGTTTTGCTTAGTGATCTTGATGCGTAGGCCACTGGTTTTCCACCTTGTAGTAGCACTGCTCCTACCGCCTTATCACTAGCATCTATTTGGAGAGTAACTTCTTTGTTTACGTCATAATACTGTAGTAATGGTGTTGTACATAAAATTTTCTTTATATTGTTGAAAGCTATATTTTGTTCTTCCTCCCAGATGAATTCTATGTTTTTTTCTAGTAACTGTCTTAACGGTGAGGTTACTTCCGATAAATTTTTTATAAATTTTGCTAAATAAGTCACCATACCTAATAATCGTTGTAATTGAACTTTTGATTTAGGAGTTTTAATATTTTTTATTGCAGTTATTTTTTCCTCATCTGGCAACAATCCTTCACTACTAAATATATGTCCGAGAAATTTTAATTTTGTTGCACCTAGGGCCTGCAAAATTACCGAGATTTGCTTTTACCGGTAAACGGTAAATATTTTGAGTAGAAACCGGGTTACCGGTAAATTTTTTTTCATGTAAAGTTTCATATATTTAGCAACAAACGGCAAAAATGTTTCTAAAAAAGTTGTCCAAACAAATAATTAACAATAAGTTATTAATTAAAACAAACAAAAGTTTAATTCATTAATAAAAAATAGAACAAAATAAAAAACATTTACATACATTAATTCAATATAAAAAAAAACAAAAAATATTTAGAAAAACATTTTTTTAAAATAATATTCCAAATATCTGCCTGTGCATTGAAATATGCTCGTAAGAAGCAAATGGTGTCAATTGCCTTATCACTAAGACTGCTTCTTATTTTTGTGCATATTAACTCTGCTGATGAAAAGGCCCTCTCAAACTCTATACTCGTTGGCTTTATTGTCAAAAGATGGTTTTTACTTACATCTACATATTATTAATCGGTTTGATTACAATTGAAACAATAAAATTAAAAATAACAACCAATTATTTACAGAAATTATGTAAAATACAAGTAAGCCAGTTAAAAATACATATCAAGTTATAAAAAATATATGAATGTAATAATGTTTAAAATTTACCGAAATTACCGGTAATTCCGGTAAAATTTACCGGTAATTTCGGTAATCATTTGTACCGGTAAAACCGGTAAACCGGTTATAGGTAATGCAACCCCTAGTTGCACCGAACACACATTTTTCTTTATTTAATTTCAGACCAGATTTCGATATTTTCTTTACTACATTTTCTGTTAGTTTTTTCAGTTCTTCTGAGGTTTTGGCAAAAATGAATATGTCATCCATGGAGCACTCTGTATTTGGCATGTCTTTTAATAAATCCGACATTATTTGCTGAAACACCTCTGGTGCTGACGCTAATCCAAATGGAAGTCTAGTACAACAATATCTGCCCCAAGGTGTACTAAATGTTAAATACTTTTGTGATTCGAATGCAATTTTTATTTTCCAAAATCCTTTGACACACTCAAGTTTTGTAAAATATTTAGCACCTTTTACTCTGGCTGCTATTTCTTCAACCGTTTTTAATGGATAGTGTCTTCTAAGAACATTGGTGGGATGTTGGTTTAGCGTTTCTACTTCGCTTCATTTACGATTAGCGATGCGCAAATATCAAAAGTCGGTATGTTAAAAAAATTTCGCTACGCTACTTTTCTCGTGCTTCGGCAGTACCAATAATAGTATTTCGATATTAATTTCGAATGTCAAAAACTATATATTTCATTGATAAAAATATATAAATATTAAAATGTCAATAATAAAAATAATAAATTTTCTAATGTGGCTTTCGTTTGGGATTGTTTAAAGTTTTTATCTAAATGCCGCCCAATCGAACATGATAACAAAATCGATTTTGCTATTATTAAATGGAGGGGGTAAAACTTGAAGAAAATCTTAGATTTTTAAACATTGATTTAGATAAAAAAAATTGATTTTATTTTACCTATCGAACATAAAAATTGATCTAGATAAAAAACTATTTTTCTGCTCAATCGAAACCGACATTACATTTGTAATTGTAATTGAAATTATTATTTCCATTAAAATAATATTTCGCTATAGGCAACGTTGAATAAAATACAATCGATAAGTATCGCAAATTACGCCTAACGAAAAGTGACAAAACATACCAATTTTCGCTAAGTAGCGTTTTCGAAACGCTTCGTTGGCACTAACATCCCACCACCATATTTATTTAAATCTGACGGGTCGATACATATTCTGATCTTACCATTTTTTTTTACTATTAACATCGCACTAGATATAGGATTAGGTTCTGTAATTCTTCTTATTACACCCAACTCTATCATTTTTTCTAATTCACTTTTAACCAAATCTCTTAATGGATGAGGAATTGCTCTAGCTGGCTTTACATCAAATTGTGGATTTTCTTTAATTTCAATTTTATATTCGAAGTTTTTAAAACAACCTAATCCTTTAAAGACTTCATGATCAATATTTATTTTACATTCATTTATTCTTTGAATCAACTTTTCTTTTTCACATGAATCTTTGCCAAGGATTGGTGCTACTTGTTCATTAACTACTTTAAATAATAATGAAGTTGGCTTACCTTTTATTTTGCAGTCTATTAGTACTTCGCCAATAACTGGAATTTTACTGTTATCGTACGTAACCAAATTTCTGGTATGCGACACTAACATATTATGCTTAACATTTTTAACCACACTCCATGGTAACACATTACATTGTGCCCCAGTGTCAACACGGCCAATTTTAAAATTTATTTCTTCATTATTAATTACTATTTTTTCATACCAATCTTTATTTAACTTTTCATCATTGAGTTCGTTGACAAACAAGTTGAAATTTTCATCTGGATCTTGATTTACTTCATTTTGAACGAGATTAACTTTTTTATTTTTCGGTTTATCCACATTATTTTGATTCCGATTTATTTTCCTTTTACATTTTGACTCAAAATGACCAGTAAATTTACACCAATTACATTTCTTTTTATAAGCTGGACAATTTTGTTTACCGTGTTTTGTTCCACACCTTTGGCAATCAAATTTTTCATCATTTGTACTTTTTTGCAAATGATTTTGTTTGTACACATTTGTATTAGCTTTCGTTTTTAATATACTTACTATATTATCCGCTTGCATTGACTCAACTTGAAATGAAGATAGTTCACTACCTCGACATAATTCTACTGCTTTGTCTAACGTAATTTCACTGTCAGTGATAAGTTTTTCTCCTAAAACATCACTTTTTACGCCAATGACCAACTTGTCACGCAATAATCTATCCTCCATGTCAGCGAATTGACATTTTTTTACTTGTGTTTTTATTTTTGTAAAAAACTCATCAAATTTTTCAATGTTTTCCTGTTTCATGTTGTTGAAAACCAATGTTTCATAAGCTGTATTTGTTTTAGGTGTGAAATAATTTTCAAACGCTGTTTTTATATTTGCAACTGTGTCTTTTTGTGCAGCTGGTAAATTATTATAAATTTCAAACCAATGTGAACCCATTGTCCTCATAAATGATGAAATTTGTTCACCTAGTGGTTTTTTGTCAATTTGCGCAGCAGCTTCATACCACTCATAATGTTGTAACCACAATTTCCAATTTTTTGGAGGATCATCAACTGAATGTAATGATTTCGGTGGTAAGACTGCGCTGTTGTTTTTTGGAACTGTTCCTCGTTGTGTAGCTATTTCCGCTAACTGTTCAGATAGTGGCCTCAATGTTGCTTCCAATTCAGCAATTTTTTCATTAGGATTCATTTTCTTTTAATATTGTGGTTCTAACTCCTTACTAAATTTTATTTTTATTAGCAGACCACTTCTGACACCATGTGATAATATCTCTTGTGAGATATTCTGATAACTAATCTATAATTAATAATAAATGCAGAGTACTCTTTTAATAACGCGTGTCTCTTTATTTCATATTTTACAGGTTATGTCTATATCTAATGACAGTATATTATATATTATTAAGGGCGTATTTATACGTTATATTTTACTAGGCCGTGTTTACACGTTACGTTACAGTGCTACAGGCACTTGGTAGGTATAACAAGGTAACATTATGTTGGGTACCGGGACATTGCGATATTATATGCAATGAACAAGCCGATAACCTAGCGAAAGCTGAAGTGGCATTTTAAAGCGATTTAACTCATAAATGAGTTGTTGCAAAATCATTTCGTGGCATTCCACTTTTAAAAAATGACATGAGATATCTCATAAGAACTGTCATTTTATGCAACAGCAAAATAGGTGTTGCATATTATGAGTTAGTGAGTTTAATTTAAGAATAAAGTAAAAATTAAATTAAATTTGGAAAATTATGTAAGTAAAAATATTTAAGAGTTACATAATTTTCCAAATTTAATTTAATTTTTACTTTTCCACTCAGAGGAACAAGCTTATATACACTGCTCACCAAAGCAGATGGAATGGTAAAACCATTCACATCTACTCAGTCAAGCCGCAATTAGAGCGTTAAGATCGAGTAGTTTGTGGATGTGGACATTTATGCATTAATGAACTCAGTAATAAAAGAGCCGACTCTCCCACGAAAATGGGTTCTAACGCAACTTTATGCGGCCCGGAGCCATGTATAGGAATATCTATACCATTTGCGACACTGGCAAGATTCGAATAATTGTACCCAAGCAAAATGTAGCAAGAACCGATTTCAAAAGAACTAGATTTCTTCTTAAAAAGTCAGGCAAAGATCTCAGAACTCTGGTTGCGATTTAACATGCGGGTCGCTACGTCGCCAACGTTGTGAGGATCTTAATGTGCACTTTGTGTGTGATTGCACGGTCTTTATATTAACTGGTATACATACCTCTTGAATCCGATGGATCAGTTATTGGACCTAGCATCGATTATTAAAAGAACAAGCCGATAGCGGTGAACTCTGATGATTAGGGCTTATATCAGCGTCTTTTTTGACAGACGTGATGGATGCTCATGAGGAAATAAATCGACCAGATGTAGGAAAAATTAATATTGCATCTGCCAATGATGGGGCGATACAACATTCCTTTTCAACATGGGCCACCTCCCTTTCAAACCCTTCCAAAAGTCGTTCAGATGTAGTGTGATCTGAACGACTGTAAGCTCAAAGTAATAATTATAGTCATTTTGAGAATAATTACCAAAACATCGAGTCATATTAGGGAAAATATTCCCTAATATGACAAAGAAATTTTGCAAAACTCCTTTAGATTAAATAAATAAATCAACCAATCACAACTCGTTATTTCGTAAAATATCAAAATATCCAAATATCAAAAAAAAATATTTAGGTCGTGAAGATATTTTTTTCAACCAATCAAAACTCGTTATTTCGTAAAATATCTAAATATCCAGGTATCCACAAAAAAAATTTTAGGTCATGAAGAGCACTATAGTTTATAATCGAAATGCGAACGCCAAATATCGTATGAACTCACCGCCGTGATTTAAGATTATATTAGTGGTCTTCGCGACCTAAATATTTTTTCTTGATATTTTGATATTTTACGAAATAACGAGTTTTGATTGGTTGAAAAAAATATTAAAATATCACGATAGTGTCAAAAAAAATATTAAAAAATACATGCCGCTGGGCATGTATTTTTTGATATATTAAAAAATACATGCCGCTGGGCATGTATTTTTTGATATTTTGATATTTTGATATATATGTCAAAATACTATTGTCAGAAATTTTCTGTTTTGAAATTTAAAATTTTATTTTGTGTTGACGGGGATTATTGTTTATTAAAATTAGTATTGCAGTTTAAAATTAGTATTATTACATATTTACTTATTTTTCCTTAAATTTTGCCAATTCTAATTTTTAACAATATTTGTTTAAATTACTTCAGTGCTACCAGATTATATAAATATGTAAAATAAACGAAAAAACATGAAATATTCAGTACTGCCAGACATAAAATGTAAAAAAAAATATCAAAATATCTCAGGCACCAAAAACAGGTGTTCACGTAATTTAAAAAAAAAATATCAAAATATCAAGAAAAAATATTTAGGTCGTGAAGAGCACTATTGTATTTAGTTTTGTTTGACATTGACAGTCCATAAAAACTTCAAATTCTTAATAGGATAGAAGATTCGCTACATTTTTACACATCGCCGTACACATAACCTAGCGTTCCCATTAAAATTTTTAGTTTTTAGTTTTACAGGATTGTATGAAAAAAAAAATTTAAAAAAAAAATCAGTCAAGTTGGTACTGTTTTTTCGCATAAGAAAAAGTTAAAATCAATTTAACTTTTTCATAAAATTTTCATTAGAAAATAGGATTGAAGTTGGTGGCGAATTTCATATGAAATATTTGTGTATTTTTATTTCATTGTTGCGACAAGTTATTTTAAATATATTAATAAAAGTAATTATAAATTAAAATAAAAAGTATATTTTATTTAATTAAATTAAAATTTGGAACTTTAAATACGCTAAATAGTATCAGTGAATTTGCAAAATAAAGTTGGCTAGAATTGAGTTTTTAGTTTTATTAAAAATTTTAATGGGAAAAACAAATTATGCGAAAAAATATGTAAATTTCAATGGGAACGCACTGTAATAATTTTTAATTAATAATAAAGTAATAAACGGAAAAATATTTTGGTTTATATGTAGTAAAATATAAAACTATAATTCAGAAATATGTTTAATGTTATGAACTGTTGCAAAGATATTTCAGAATTGTGCACTAAAATTAATCAACATTTTGCTGTTTTGGTAAGACATTACTTATTTCACCAATTTTCATTCACACGTAATAAAAATTTAACAAATTGAGAAATTGTAATTTAATTCCTCATTTTTATAACCAAATTTGTTTAGATTAAAAAAATTTCAGTTAAATTTTATTTAAAAAACTGGTTCTTAGAATTATTTACAATCGCTAGCGGTCGGATAATATTATATAGGATATTTAAACTTATTGATTTCCCAGAAGACGTTGGAAGTTTTCACTAATTAAAGTAAAATATAAAATAAAATAAAATTTTTAGGTCGTGAAAAGCACTATTGTATTTTTGGATATTTTTTTTGACACTCGAAATATTTAGATATATTTTTCAACCAATCAAAACTCGTTATTTCGTAAAATATCTAAATATCCAAGTATCCACAAAAAAATATTTAGGTCGCGAAGAGCACTATAGTTTATAATCGTAATGCGAACGCCAAATATCGTATGAACTAACCGCCGTGATTTAAGATTATATTGTATTTTGTTTTGTTTGACATTGACAGTCCATAAAAACTTCAAATTCTTAATAGGATAGAAGATTCGCTACAGTTTTACACATCCCCGTGTAGAATAATAATTTTTAATTAATAATAAAGTAATAAACGGAAAAATATTTTGGTTTATATATAGTAAAATATAAAACTATAATTCAGAAATATGTTTAATGTTATGAACTGTTGCCGTTTGTGTTTAAAAGATGACGGTTTACATAAATTTAATTGCAAAGATATTTCAGAATTGTGCACTAAAATTAATCAACATTTTGCTGTTTTGGTAAGATATTACTCATTTCACCAATTTTCATTCACACGTAATAAAAATTTAACAAATTGAGAAATTGTAATTTAATTCCTCATTTTTATAACCAAATTTGTTTAGATTAAAAAAAATTTCAGGAAAATTTGATTTAAAAAACTGGTTCTTAGAATTATTTACAATCGCTAGCGGTCGGATAATATTATATAGGATATTTAAACATATTGATTTCCCAGAAGACGTTTGAAGTTTTCACTAATTAAAGTAAAATATAAAATAAAATAAATAATTTAGGTCGCGAAGAGCACTTTTGTATTTTTGGATATTTTTTTCGACACTATCGAAATATTTAGATATTTTTTTCAACTAATCAAAACTCGTTATTTCGTAAAATATCTAAATATCCAAGTATCCACAAAAAATATTTAGGTCGTGAAGAGCACTATAGTTTATAATCGAAATGCGAACGCCAAATATCGTATGAACTAACCGCCGTGATTTAAGATTATATTGTATTTTGTTTTGTTTGACATTGACAGTCCATAAAAACTTCAAATTCTTAATAGGATAAAAGATTCGCTACATTTTTAATTAATAATAAAGTAATAAACGGAAAAATATTTTGGTTTATATATGTAGTAAAATATAAAACTATAATTCAGAAATATGTTTAATGTTATGAACTGTTGCCGTTTGTGTTTAAAAGATGACGGTTTACAAAAATTTAATTGCAAAGATATTTCAGAATTGTGCACTAAAATTAATCAACATTTTGCAGTTTTGGTAAGACATTACTTATTTCACCAATTTTCATTTACCTACATGTAATAAAAATTTAACAAATTGAGAAATTGTAATTTAATTCCTCATTTTTATAACCAAATTTGTTTAGATTAAAAAAAATCAATTTACTTATTTCACCAATTTATTTAAAAAACTGATTCTCAGAATTATTTACAATCGCTAGCGGTCGGATAATATTATATAGGATATTTAAACTTATTGATTTCCCAGAAGACGTTTGAAGTTTTCACTAATTAAAGTAAAATATAAAATAAAATAAAATATTTAGGTCGTGAAGAGCACTATTGTATTTTTGGATATTTTTTTTGACACTCGAAATATTTAGATATATTTTTCAACCAATCAAAACTCGTTATTTCGTAAAATATCTAAATATCCAGGTATCCACAAAAAAATATTTAGGTCATGAAGAGCACTATAGTTTATAATCGAAATGCGAACGCCAAATATCGTATGAACTAACCGCCGTGATTTAAGATTATATTAGTGGTCTTCGCGACCTAAATATTTTTTCTTGATATTTTGATATTTTACGAAATAACGAGTTTTGATTGGTTGAAAAAAATATTAAAATATCACGATAGTGTCAAAAAAAATATTAAAAAATACATGCCGCTGGGCATGTATTTTTTGATATTTTGATATTTTGATATATATGTCAAAATACTATTGTCAGAAATTTTCTGTTTTGAAATTTTAAATTTTATTTTGTGTTGACGGGGATTATTGTTTATTAAAATTAGTATTGCAGTTTAAAATTAGTATTATTACATATATTTATTTATTTTTCCTTAAATTTTGCCAATTCTAATTTTTAACAATATTTGTTTAAATTATTTCAGTGCTACCAGATTATATAAATATGTAAAACAAACGAAAAAACATGAAATAGTCAGTACTGCCAGACATAAAATGTAAAAAAAAATATCAAAATATCTCAGGCACCAAAAACAAGTGGCATTTTAAAGTGAAATTGCAATTTGCAATAGTGTAGTATTTCATACATGGTTCGTTTCACGGCATTCCAACTTCAGAAAATAACATGCAATACTACATTATAAAACTGTCATTTTCATGAAATAGCAAAATAGTGATTTCATTAGTGTAAAATTAGTGTATTTTTTATTATAAGTTTTTTGTTTTTATTTTTATAAATTTTGGAAGAAATGTAAGTAAAAATAATATTTAAACAATTTTTGTAATATATAAATAATAAAAAATTTATGTAGGGTAGAAAAAGTAAGTAAAGAGCAGGTGGATTTGCTAATAAAATTTATGAACAGCTTTAAATATTATTTTTACTTACATTTCTTCCAAAATTTATAAAAATAAAAATAAAAAACTTATAATAAAAAATACACTAATTTTACACTAATGAAATCACTATTTTGCTATTTCATGAAAATTACAGTTTTGTAATGTAGTATTGCATGTCATTTTCTTAAGTTGGAATGCCGTGAAACGGACCATGTATGAAATACTACACTATTGCAAATTGAAATTTCACTTTAAAATGCCACTTCAGGTGTTCACGTAATTTAAAAAAAAAAATATCAAAATATCAAGAAAAAATATTTAGGTCGTGAAGAGCACTATTGTATTTAGTTTTGTTTGACATTGACAGTCCATAAAAACTTCAAATTCTTAATAGGATAGAAGATTCGCTACATTTTTACACATCGCCGTGTAGAATAACCTAGCGTTCCCATTAAAATTTTTAGTTTTTAGTTTTACAGGATTGTATGAAAAAAAAAATTTAAAAAAAAAATCAGTCAAGTTGGTACTGTTTTTTCGCATAAGAAAAAGTTAAAATCAATTTAACTTTTTCATAAAATTTTCATTAGAAAATAGGATTGAAGTTGGTGGCGAATAAATATTTGTGTATTTTTATTTCATTGTTGCGACAAGTTATTTTAAATATATTAATAAAAGTAATTATAAATTAAAATAAAAAGTATATTTTATTTAATTAAATTAAAATTTGGAACTTTAAATACGCTAAATAGTATCAGTGAATTTGCAAAATAAAGTTGGCTAGAATTGAGTTTTTAGTTTTATTAAAAATTTTAATGGGAAAAACAAATTATGCGAAAAAATATGTAAATTTCAATGGGAACGCACTGTAATAATTTTTAATTAATAATAAAGTAATAAACGGAAAAATATTTTGGTTTATATGTAGTAAAATATAAAACTATAATTCAGAAATATGTTTAATGTTATGAACTGTTGCAAAGATATTTCAGAATTGTGCACTAAAATTAATCAACATTTTGCTGTTTTGGTAAGACATTACTTATTTCACCAATTTTCATTCACACGTAATAAAAATTTAACAAATTGAGAAATTGTAATTTAATTCCTCATTTTTATAACCAAATTTGTTTAGATTAAAAAAATTTCAGTTAAATTTTATTTAAAAAACTGGTTCTTAGAATTATTTACAATCGCTAGCGGTCGGATAATATTATATAGGATATTTAAACTTATTGATTTCCCAGAAGACGTTGGAAGTTTTCACTAATTAAAGTAAAATATAAAATAAAATAAAATTTTTAGGTCGTGAAAAGCACTATTGTATTTTTGGATATATTTTTTGACACTATCGAAATATTTAGATATTAGTTGTGTTCATTGACCAAAAAAGATCCAAAAATATCCGAAAATATCAGAAAATATCACGATTTGCCGTTCAATGAGAAAATATCTTGATATTTTCTGTTCTAAACTGATATTTTTTGCTGTTCAATGAACTGACAGTTCGTGATATTTTGTGATATTTTTGGATATTTTCTGATATTTTCTGCCCCTATAAATTTATAAGGGCAGGAAATTGTGATATTTTGTGCTATTTTTTTTATGTCAAAGTACATTGTTTGTAAACAAAAATAAAAAAATTGTTGTAAACAAATAATAAAAATTTAAATAATGAAATTAATTAATTTTTTTAAGTTTTCCAATAACAACATAACTTAATTTTTTAGCTAACTATTTATTATTTTTATGTATAAAATAAAAATATGTATCAAAATATAAAAAAATAAATTTTAAAATAATAGTAAAAGAATTTTTTTTAAATAGTTAAACTATTTTATTTTATTTTTTAAGTAAAAAACTTAAAATAAATACATTCCGTTTACCAAAAAATATTACAAAAAAAAAAATTTTAAATTACTATTTTCAGCCATTTGCAATTTTAAATTTTTTTTGTTTACAAATAATAAAAAAAAAAAAAAGATCCAAAAATATCATGAAATAGCGTTCATTGAGATTTGGTGTGCAAAGTTGTTCTAAATGGTCTGACATTTAAATTAATTGTTGTTGTTGTGTACTTTTCTGATATTTTCTGTGCTAAAGTGTGCTGTCCAAAACTGTTCTGAAAAGTCATTGAACGAAGATAATAATATAAATAGAAGCTATTTTTTTCAACAAATCAAAACTCGTTATTTCGTAAAATATCTAAATATCCAGGTATCCACAAAAAAATATTTAGGTCATGAAGAGCACTATAGTTTATAATCGAAATGCGAACGCCAGATATCGTATGAACTAACCGCCGTGATTTAAGATTATATTGTATTTAGTTTTGTTTGACATTGACAGTCCATAAAAACTTCAATTTCTTAATAGGATAGAAGATTCGCTACATTTTTACACATCCCCGTGTAGAATAATAATTTTTAATTAATAATAAAGTAATATACGGAAAAATATTTTGGTTTATATGTAGTAAAATATAAAACTATAATTCAGAAATATGTTTAATGTTATGAACTGTTGCCGTTTGTGTTTAAAAGATGACGGTTTACAAAAATTTAATTGCAAAGATATTTCAGAATTGTGCACTAAAATTAATCAACATTTTGCTGTTTTGGTAAGATATTACTTATTTCACCAATTTTCATTCACACGTAATAAAAATTTAACAAATTGAGAAATTGTAATTTAATTCATTTTTATAACCAAATTTGTTTAGATTAAAAAAAAATTCAGTAAAATTTGATTAAAAAACTGGTTCTTAGAATAATTTACAATCGCTAGCGGTCGGATAATATTATATAGGACTTTTTAATTCCCCAGAAGACGTTGAAGTTTTACTAATAAAAGTAAATTATTTAACGTGTTACTACAAAAATAATTGTAATTAGAGACACGGTATGCTCCAATTCACAATAATATTTAATAGTTGACCATTATCTTGAGGGTTTCGTTTACAGTTTTTCTTTATTATACTCAAATGTTTCAATTGCTACATAGAAAAGAATTTGTATAAAAACATATTGTAATTTCCAAGAACAAAATTATAGCAGTTTTTCAATTGTTGCATACGTTTAGGATTTTTAATATTTGTATTTATAAGTCATACACAAATAAGTACTGCCAATCTTAGGTTCAGAACCGCGCACAAAATCAAATTTTAAAAAATATCACAACTTTTTACCTATATAATCAAAATTTGTGTTTTAAAAATTAAATTTCTATAGTGGAAAGGAAATAAAATTTTTTTTTCAGATTTCTGAAGATGATGAATATTCTACAAAAATATGTCAAGAATGTGCTAGTAAAGTCTATAATTTTTCGCTTTTTTACAATTCTGTACAACATAATCAAGAACAATTAAAGTGGTTTAGGGATATTCAAAAGAAGGTAATGTCCTTTTTGTTAGTATAAAAAATTTAAAATTTATTTAGGTATTTTCTAATTTTTAGGTAAATGAAATAAAACAAGAAGGTAAATATAATTTTTAACTTGTATTTATATTTATAATATAATATTAAAATTTGGCATTCTTCCATTTAATAAATATGTACAGATGATGAATGTGTCATTGTTGAAGTGGAAACAAATGATGTAGCATTAGCACCAATATTACGAAATAATATGAAAAATGAAAATTCTAATAATTTAAATAACAAGCGTTCAGCTGAAGATTTCCCAATATTATCACAAAATGAATCTAAACAATTTTGTCCTTTGGATAACATTCAACCAAGAAGTAATGAAGTAATAGTAAGTAGTTTATTTAAATATTTAATATATCATTCTGAAAATTTAAATCGTAGCCAGAAGTAAGCGAAGGATTAATTTCAAATGATACGGATACAACAATTAATATATCAAATTGCGATGATGAAGAAAATAATATAAAAACTAATCAAAAAGCTTTTGAAGTTTCGAGTTCTGTAAATCAAAATAATATTTCAATTATAGATAATGCAGATTCCATAATAAATTTTGATAAATCAGATACGTCGAATAAAAGTAATAGAAAAAATTTGCAAAATATTAAAGATCAAATTAGAGTTTTGTGCTTGTCGAAAAATTATAAGAAATTGTTTAAAAATCATCATTGCAAACATCCTTTTGTGAAATTAATTCGGCATCCTTTACTAGAGGCTCTTTTATGTAACAGAAAATTAAATAACTTACACAAATCACAAAAAAAATCAAACATAAATGACAGCAGAGAATCAGTAAATTCATTATTAAATATAGTTTCTAAGCATAATATGAAAACAGACAATAATATTATTAAATCACAAAAATCAATTTTGAAAAATGATAAAAAATTGATTGTACAAAAAATTAAAGGTACAGTAGCAAAAGAAGTAATTGTTAATAATAATGATGCTGAAAAACAAGTAGAAAATAAGTTGGAAACAGAAGATTTGGAATATAATCAAATATCAAATCTCAACACTTTAAATAATGATTCTGTAACTATTAATAACTCTACAACAATACAAAAACAATCATACAAAAACAAAACTCGAAGAAAATCCGAAAGAATACCAGAATTATCTAAGTCTAAGAAACAAAATATTACTGGTAATGAAATTAATCTCCAGCTTGTAAATAAACTGATAAAAGAACTGAAAAATATTTCACCAAATAAGAATACAGTATCAAATACAAAGTTGAAATTAAAGAAAATAAACGCAACAGAAAAGCAAGAAAACTTTCATAGTGATCTACATACTGAAGAAATTAGTAACATATCAAATAATAATAAAAATACTTCAGAAATTGATACAAATTCACAAATTACAAAATCGATAGATAATACAATGCACGATACTCCAAAACAACTTTCAAATGTACAACAAAATCGAGCTATAATAAATGTTGATAATTCGAAATCTGTTACATTACCATCACAGAATAATCAAAAATCAACTGGTTTTAACAAAAATAATTCAGAAAATCATACAAATTCAGAAATTACAAAATCGGTAGATAATACAATGCACGAAACTCCAAAACAACTTTCAAATGTACAACAAAATCGTGTTATGATAAACGTTGATAATTCGAAATCTTTTACATTACCGTCACAAAATATATCGTCACAGAATAATCAAAAATCAATAATTGGTTTTAATAAAAATAATTCAGAAATTGATACAAATTCACAAGTAACAAAATCGATAGATAATACAATGCACGAAACTCCAAAACAACTTTCAAATGGACAACAAAATTCTGCTATAATAAATATTGATGATTCCAAATCTGTAACATTACATGCACCCAATATATCATCACAGAATAATAAAAATTTAAATCAGCAACTAGAATCATTAAGTATTGTTTTAAATCCAAATCAATTTGAAACAATGATGAAACAAACTGAAAATTCAAAATTGTCTACAGAAAATATGGCAAATTCAACAATAATACAAAATGTGAATGAAGTCACTCATACAACAAATGTAGCAAAACCAACAACTGAACCTCTTGAAAAGAAAGTATTACAAGTGATAATTAAACCAACTACAGCAAATACCAATGTTACATCGACAACTATAACTACGACTAACACAAAAATGCATAATGCAAAAAAGGCTCCAATGGAATTATACGCACGACAATTATATCCAGCTAAATTACCAAAAGGACAAGCATTAACAGAGTCATTTTACTTGCAAAATCAAATACCATCTACTAGTATTAATATTAGCAGCCGTTTAGGAAAGCAATTACCTATAGCATCAACATCCCGAATAATACCTACATCATCACCATCAGTACCACCTATAATATCATCACAAACTGCATCACTTCCACTGGCAACTACAATACCATCAACTGTATCAGTCTTAAAACCATCTTTTAGAACGATTGCTAAACCACCAATTAATTTAAGTCAATTAACTGCGTTTAGTAAAGCATATAAAGAAGAAATAGATAGGAAGGCAGCAACAGTGACTAACAGTACTTTAAATCGAATGGCTGGAAATACTAATAAAAATATAATTATAACGAAAAATCTCCAATTGAATAATACCGTACAAAAAGAAAAACAAACGGAGCAAAATAAGAATCAACAAATACAACAACAGAATAATCAACACCAACAAAATATTGCCCAACTATTTTATACAAGGTCACCAAATTTTGAACTAAGTTTCAATAATAAACATCAACAAGTTCAACAGAATATTCAACAACAATATAATCAACCAAATAATCATCACCATCAACAAGCTGGACAACAAAATAATCAACATGAACTACAAAATAATCAACATGAACTACAAAATAATCAACATGAACTACAAACTTGTTTAAATAAAGTCCAAAATAATAATACACACTTAAGAGTTAAAATATTAACTGTTCCAGAATTAAATCAGAAAGCCGCTAATAATCAATTATTGTATAATAATTTAATATCATCCACATCAATACCATCAACTTCATCTTCATCGTCATTACTATCAACACCTTCAACATCTTTTGTTCAAATATATCCATCTCCAACATCAATTTATCAAAAAATCCATAGAAATTTATCACGTACCAAAATTGTTGCTACAATGCCAGATGTAGATAACCCAATGAAGGCCCGTATTAGTGTTAAAATTTTAGTACATTCGGAAAATAAAAATCAATTAACGATCAAATTAAATAATTTAGCAACTGGTAAATTATGCCATTATTGGGATTTAACAGAAGCACAAAAAGAAGCTGTAAAACAATCATTAAGTGCTATTGATAAGAAGAGTGTTGAAAAATTTAAACCATATCAATTGGATGATTATGGAAAAAATTTATTGGATCGGATTAATTTTATTGAATTTCGTAATAATTTCGCCTTATGATTTAAAAAAATTTAATTACGTTAAAAAAAATTTGTTTTTTTTTCTAGTTATTATAACTATGTAGGTTAACAAGTTTAAATCATTTTGTATTTTTTAATAATTTTTTAATTACAAAAGAATTTTTTTATTTGAATTCAATAATACTTGTTTGTTCGATTTTCTTAAATTATCATTCAAATTTTAATTTATGAATAAAAATAATAATTTTTAAAATTAAATATATTTTTTTATTTGTTACTTACTTCACATTAAGATTAAAGATCTTGCAAACTATGTAACATACTAATGATTTTTACCGCAAAGAATAAAATAAACTAATAACAGACTTTTGTCTGACAAATTGCATAAATATAAATATCATTGCTGTAGAAGGTTATGTTAGGTAGGAGTGGCGGCTTCGCAGCTCCGCATAGACTTTAACGTTACCACACCCACTATAGGCTTGAAGATGTTACCAAATATGCTGGATTGTAATGATAAAAATAGGAAGGAAAAATAGAACGATAGTATATTATATTCTTACATGAGAAAAAAATAGATCGCTGCACAAGGGAAATTTTTTTTGACAGCGAATTCAAATTGCTGATTATTTCTGTACAAATGGCGCTGTTGAATGACAGTGGAATTTTATATAAAAAAATAATTATCATTTAAATTATGGGCGTTTTCGATAATTCAGTTATAAATTAGTTCTAAGTAAGCAGTTTGTTCGGTAATTAAGAACTGCAAAATTTCAAAAGCAGTGTGTTCGATAAGAATGAACGATGGCGGCTCTGTTAAAAATGCTAAAAATGAACGATGTCGGTTATGTCAAAAAATGCAAAAAATTAACGGGGATACTTCCGAATAACGGGCCCGAGCTTTTAAGATGACGTCATTACATAACGGTACTTTATGACGTCAGGGCTCTGAATAATGACGTCATTTGACCCACAAACGCCATCTAGTGGCCGAAAAATGCGTTAAAAATTAAAAAAAAAATGTATATTTTTGCCATTTTCTCCTTAACGGTAATTTGTATGATCCCAATTTTTTTTTAAATTGTAGCTAATGGAATTCCCTATATTCTGAAAAAAAAACTTTTAATTATTTTTTTAAGAAGTCGTCTAAAACTGCAAATTACTAGATTAAGAGGTGTAGTTAGTATTTTACAGTTATTATCTTAATGGTAAGCATTATATTAATTTTTTTTATTTAGTGTAATAGAGCAAAGCTTCAGAATTTTTTTTAAATCAACTTGTTCTAACAAAAGTCTTCTAGGAAAAGGATTAAAATAATATTTTAAAAATCAATTTTTTTTGCAACTTTTCGGAAAAGGGTAAACCCATTATTAGTTGCAAAACTTTTCGGAAAAGGGAAAACCTATTATTAGTTGCAACTTTTGGGAAAAGGGAAAACCCATTATTTTTAAGGGTATAGTGTTTTTTTTAAATTATAAATGTTACGGCCAATTTTAAGTTTTTTACGCCCTTTACCTTAATTTTTTAATAAATGTGTAATTTATCATGTAGGAACTGCAATTCGTACAGATTGTTGGGAAGGATACATAGATTTAAATCTAATTGGTTATGTGCATAAAACAGTAAACCATACGGAGAATTTCGTAGATCCAGAAACTAATGCACATACCCAAAGTATGGACTTAAAAAGACGTTTAGGCCGTTTTCTCCTTAAGAAGACTTTTGTTAGAACAAGTTGATTTAAAGACTTTTGTTAGAACAAGTTGATTTAAAAGACTTTTGTTAGAACAAGTTGATTTAAAAAAAATTCTGAAGCTTTGCTCTATTACACTATATAAAAAAAAATCCACTTAATGCCTACCTTTAAGATAATAACGGTAAAATACTAACTACACCTCTATATCTAGTAATTTGCAGTTTTAGACGACTTCTTAAAAAAATAATTAAAAGTTTTTTTTTTCAGAATATAGGGAATTTCATTAGCTACAATTTAAAAAAAAATTGGGATCCTACAATTTACCGTTAAGGAGAAAATGGCAAAAATATGAATTTTTTTAAAATTTTGTAATGCATTTTTCGGCCACTAGATAGCGTTTGCGTGTCAAATGACATCATTATTCGGAGTCCTGATGTCATAAAGTACCGTTATGTAATGACGCCATTTTAAAAGCTCGGGCCCGTTATTCGGAAGTACAGCCAAATTAACGAAGTCGGCCCTGTAAAAAAATGCAAAATAATACAAAAAAAGAACGATGCCGGGTCTGTCAAAAAATGCAAAACATGAACGATGCCGGCCCTGGCAAAAAATGAAAAAATTTGCCAAGTTCATTTTTATGGATTTTTTTGCCATGCCGGCATCGTTCGTTTATTGCATTTTTGGCCAAGTCTGGAATCGTTCATTTTTTTGACTTTTTGGCCATGCCGGCATCGTTTGCTTACGGAAAGGGTTCAGAATTTGGCTACGGAATGGGTACGGAATTTGGGTAAGGTAAGGGACGGAATTTGTGTACGGAAAGGGTACGGAATTTAGGTACGGAAAGGGTACTGACTTTGAGTACGGAAAGGGTACGGAAAAGGTACGGAATTTAGGTACGGAAGGGTTATGGAATTGGGGTACGGAAAGGTACGGAATTTGGGTAAGGAATGCATACGGAATTTGGGTACGCAAGTGTACGGAATTTGGGTACGCAAGTGTACGAAATTTGGGTGCGTAAAGGGTACGGAATTTGGGTACAGAAGGGCTATGGAATTTGGGTACGGAAGGGCTATGGAATTTGGGTACGGAAAGGCTATGGAATTTGGGTATGGTAAGGGTACGGAATTAGTTTACGCAAATGTACGAAATTTTGTGTACGGAAAGGGTACGGAATTTGTGTGTGGAAAGGGTACAGAATTTGTGTACGGAAACGGTACGGAATGCATACGGACTGTGGGTACTGCATGTGGATACTGAATTTGGGCACAGAAAGGGTACGGAATTTGAGTACGAAATGCCTACGGAATTTGGGTACGGAATGCATACGGAATTTGGGTACGGTATTTGGGTACGGAAAGGGTACGGAATTTGGATACAGAAGGGCTTGGAATTTGGGTACGCAAAGGGTACGGAATTTGTGTACGGAAACGGTACGGAATGATTACGGAATTTGGGTACGGAATGAGTACGGAATTTGGGTACGCAAAGGTTACGGAATTTGGTTACGTAATGGGAATTTGGGTACGGAAAGGGTACAGAATTTGGGCACCGAAAGTGTACAGAATTTGTGTACGGAAAGGGTACGGAATGCATGCGGAATTTAAGTACGGAAAGGGTAAGGAATTTGGGTACGTAATGGGAATTTGGGTACGTAATGGGAATTTGGGTACGGAAAGGGTACAGAATTTGGGCACCGAAAGTGTACAGAATTTGTGTACGGAATGCATGCGGAATTTAAGTACGGAAAGGGTAAGGAATTTGGGTGCGGATAGGCTATGGAATTTGGATACGGAAATTTTTCGGAATTCTGGCATCGTTCATTTTTAGGGCTTTTTAAAAAAAATCCTTTATCTTAACGCTTTTCTGTCCGTCCGTCTGTCTGTCCGTCCGTCTGTCCGATGTAAACAATAAAAACCAATTATTTCAGTTACTGTACACACAAGTTTATGATAGATCCACCGATGGAACGCTTGATTTATGGAGAACCAGATGTAATTGATGGAATTTTAAAATTGGGCCGGTAGGCGGCGCTATTCGCATTTTGCCAAAATATATTTTTCGGAATAAAAATGTAATGTTATATAGTAAACGTGCACGAAAAATGAAGTGACCACTCGTTGGAAAGGTATTTAAGAGTAGAATACGATATCAGTAACCGTATTCCAAATTTATTCCGCTAGAGGCGCTGAATACTAAAATATATAAAATGTTAATTCTTAAAATGTGATTTTCAATAGTCGATAAGTCCCAAAAATTAAGTTTAATGTCGCATCTGAAAGGTAGTAAGGAGTAGTACAAAATCACAGTTGTTATAATTTTAATTTCTGCCACTAGAGGGTGTAACATATACTCAAAATATGCATTTACAGTAGATAATTTTAAAAAAACCCATAATAATAAAACTACTGATCAGTAGTTCAGCTGCGCGACATTTTTTGCATTTTTTGACAGGGCTGGCATCGTTCATTTTTTCATATTTTGAAAGGTCGTGGCATTTATTTTAATTTAAAAAAACACAACTCATCGGGAAATTGGGGAATACATTACCTTTTAGAAGTGATGAATTATTCAATTATCTAGTAATGGAACTGGTAATCAAATTTTGTTCTGGAGTGGATAATTCCTGCATTACCTAGTAAGGGAGAATGTAAGGAATCAAGTTTTCAAGAAACTTATGCCCAATTTATATGGAATCTTTATATTTATTGTATTTGTTTATTTATATTTTAAATGAAAGTATTGGAGAATTTCTGCATTACCTAGTAAGGGAGAGTGTAATTGGTAGAATTTTAACTGCGATTTACGCGTAGTTAATCGAATTTCCGGAATAGTTTTTGTATTTTTTGGAAAAGTTTAAGAATTAATATGCTTATTTATTTCGATTTTTTATTTCAGTCTTAAACAGTAATTCGTAAAGTTCAGATCGGATCTGTGGAAATTAAGTGATTTTAAAAAGAGGTGGAAACTTTGCGAAGTACACATGTACATATATTATAAATATACTAGTAGCAAAGCCTGTCGGACGACCAGGCATAAAAAGAAGAAAACACACAAATGTTTAAATCTGAAAAATCATTTTATTATCAGTTATCAACTACAAAGTAAATATCTCCTTATAAACTACATTTTTTGTAAAAACAGCCTTGATCTATGTCTTTGAAGAATTTTGATTTAGACATCGCAAGCACGACGTGCTCGAGAAATAGCAACATATAACTGTCCATGACTAAAAACAGGCTCTAGTAAATAAATACCAACCATATCTAAAGTTTGGCCTTGCGATTTGTTAATTGTCATTGCAAATATCAGTTAAACTGGAAACTGTATTCTTCTGAGAACAAATTAAGCTCAATCCGCAGTTATGTGAGTCTACTTCGTTTTCGTTAATAATTACTTCAACTGCAACTCTTAAGTTACGCGACAACGTAATCTTTAATTTCTCAATCTTTTTAAAGCATTATTTCTTTCTTGAAATATTTGCTCATCTGTCATATTTCCTCGAATTATTCTACGCCGTCGTGCATCTGTTTCTCGTAACTGATATCTCCGTTCTTCGTTCATATTTTCTCGAGCAGTTCTGTGTTTGAGAATCATTTTCTCGAATTTCACATCTCTGCTCTTCACTCATATTTTCTCGAATAATTCTATGTCTTTGCGCATAAATTGCGCGAATTTGAGATCTCTGATCTTCACTCATATTTGCACAATAATTTCGCATATATTCAGCTTGTCTGCGTTTTCTTTAAGCATTATGGTGATGTTGATTCTTTCGAGGTTTCCGTCATCCCTGTCCTTTCCTTTTCTTCACCATTAAATTTTTTACTAAAACTCAGAATGGAATAATTATTATTTTTGACCCATAACGCAGAAAGGTATTTAAAATTCACCTTTGTAATCTAAATACTGCGCTCACTTGTGAACGAAGCTTCTACGGCAAAAACTAAGTAAGTAGTATGCCAAATTTCATTAAAATCGGTTCAGTGGTAGCAAAATTATTTGATTTTGAAAGTATGTTGTGTTAGATTTTCAGTTGTATAGGTCAGTTCCCAAGGATAAAATTTCATGGAATCAACATGGAATGACAAAATGAACTAATATTTCATACAATTTGAGTACCCTTGATTCAATGGTACCATTGGGAAACCTTGGATCTCTTAATAGCTGAATTATATCGAGTTATAGACAGACAGACGAACTTAGACAATTATTATATTAGATTAATTCTTAATTGAATAATTCAATTTTGTGAAATAATTACATTTCAAAAATAAAAGGTAAAAAATTTAATTAATATATAATTTTTTAATTTTTATAATCTCTTTATTTTATTAAGGAATGCTGCTCTGGGGGATTTGAAACAATATCAAAAAAGATTTACAAAATTGCATTGAAAGGAACTTATTAAAAAAGAAGAAAAATATTAAGTATATAAATAAATTGTATTGTGTAATTTATAAAATGAGAAATTAATAAATTTTTATATAAAATTGATAATTATGACTTTTATTATTTACTTTATTAATGAAGATAAAGAAACGTAGATTATGAAAATTGACTGATGAAATAATAGATTACCAGAGAATCACTTCAAATTTTCATTTCTTTTGTAATGTAGGAAACTATTAATTACCATGTAATCGAAAGATTAATCGTGGAAATGATCAATTACCACGCCATTGAAAAATCGGTCGTTGAAAAATTCAATTACCAGGCCTGTCTCTGTAACCGAAAAATGGATGCATTACATTTCGTAGGACATCGCTTAATTTTCACCTATTCTAGAAGCTATCGCTCATATAGGCTATCGCTTACCACTTCCCGCTGGGATATTTACCAATTTGATATAATATTTGTGTTTCAGTTAATTAATTTTATATAAATATGCATTTAATATTATTGTTTTGATTTTCAGTCACGATTTATTTTAAAATTTTGCTTAAGAAAAACCAATTAGTAATTGTTTATTAATTCATAATACATTTATTAATATTACTATAACATTTTACGCAACAATAACTATAAATCAAAATAATTATTATATTTTTTGGAACAATCTTCTTTTTTATAAACAATGTACATAACTTAGAAATTGATCATAAAAAGTAAATACGATTTCAATTGGAAAACTTAATAATATTTTTAAACTACATTTAAATTTATTCAAAATAAAAGACTTTTTCTTCTTCTAATAATAATAAATTCAGATTTTTTAAACAATATTATCTGTATTGTAATGTAATGTAGGTGTATTCAGCTATTTATACTCGGTTATATTTCTTTTCTTATTGTCATTATAATTTATTTGGTTATCGTAATGTATTTTACATATACAGTTAATTTTTTTTGTAATTTTTATGTAAATTATTTGATTTTCAATATAATTAAAGACATTCAATATAATTAATGCCAGTATAAGCTTTTAACTGCGTTGCGATAACTTTATTTCAGTTGCTTTACTTTTAGTTCCGATTGCGATGCATTATATTATATTATATTTAAATGGTTTTTCGAACTAATTTGAATCATAAAAATGATTCATAACCCTAATTACAAAACTTTTCTAAATAGAGACTAATATTTATATTATGTATTATATTCTAATGCATAAAAAGAATTTTAAATTTGTTTAAAAAAAATATTGTACATTTATCAACATATTTATATTACATACGTATATGTATATTACTTATTTATCGCAAAATTATAGTCCTTTTTACATAAAAGTCTAATATATGTATATGTATCGACAGAGTGGATTTTTACATATTATATTAATTAAACTTGATTGTGAAAAATTAGTATTTAAATATTTATTATTATTATTCAACATGTTTTGGGAATCGGTATAATAATTGGAATTATGTTTGGTCTGTTTTTTTCTTGTATACTTAATGAGTTCCTTCATATTATGTACTTTTATTATTAATATAAATGTTTTGCCCATTTCATATAGTTATAATTATGCTTCCTTTTTCGGCAAATTTTTAATATCGTAATAAGTATATTTTAAACTGCTTGGTTACAAAATTATAAAACTTTTGTTCTGTATATTCATAGATTTATTTATAATATTATATTACATTTTATAAAGACATATTTTTCTTATTATTAATTTTTTGAACATATATATGTATGTATAAGATATACTTGAAAAATTTTTTGCCAGTAAGCAAAATATTTTTAAAAAGTATATTTATACAAAATTGGATGTCAGGTTTTTGGTCCAAATTACATTAATCATAATAGTTTCTTGGTTGAATTATGGTATATGGTTTATCATAATCTTTGCACCATATACCATAACAATATACCATAACCATATTCAATCAATCAAATTATTTGTTAATTGAATAAATAGAAACTAGAAATCCCAATTAGAGAATTACAAAACATAAAACAATTACATAATTAAGTGTGATAAAATTGCCTTCTTCAGAGAAAGGCCGTCAATGAAAATCTCCCTAAAACAGGACGTACGGCGTATAGCGTCTGTCAAAATCGTTTTATTTTGTATGAGAGCTCCCGAAATAAAACGTCAAAACTGTTTGTAGTATTTAATACGCCCGTAAAAATTGGAAATTCCAATTGTCGGCGTTCGTACGCCGCGTATTTCGGGAGCTCTCATTCAAAATAAAACGATTTTGACAGACGCTATACGCCGTATGTCCTGTATTAGGGAGAGATGTAACTTAATATAACGTAGTCATTTATGCACTCAAATAGATTGAATTACTGGATTTAAATTTAATGTATATAATACAGATTTTTTCATTTTGCATAATAGATTTTTTCCCATTTATGTACATAATAATTCGAAAAAAGTTTAATTTGTAACTTAAGTACGCACACTTTAATAACTTTAACAGCTACAATAAAAATAAATAGGAAAAGTTTTCTTCTGCAATAAAAATTAACAAATATGTATTTGAACACGGGTTAAATTTTTCTATTAAAATTCATATGAAAAATTTATTTCATTTTCTTTTACAAATTTTACAAAAAGAATTGGAAATAATACTAGTGTAAAGCAATAATTGTTCCTTTTTAGTTTGTTCGTCGGATACGGATTCTTTGTTAAGATGTCAAGGCAAGATAAGATATGAAAAAAACCAAAAATGGAATAATATTTCAATTTCTTAAATAATTTTTTTTTTCTAGAAATATGTTAGCAAGGACAATCTTTTGCGTATTGAAAAAATCAGCTGGTACATTATATGACAATGTCAAATCATAGGATTTAAAAAAAAATAAAAATACAATAAAAGTGTTAATTTAAATTTATTTTAAATCATTGCTTTATAAAAGTTGGTAAAAATATTAAATAATTGACCCTCCTATCAAAAACCTCGTAACTTAAAATCACTTTCTCTACACCTGATGTTGAAAACACCTATTTATTTCAAGCTTAACAATTCATTTTATATGGACAATTTAAGAGTTTAGAGAAAAGTGTGATAACACTTCTTACAATATAATTTTACGTTTGCAGCTAATCATAAACTTGGATTAATTGCTATGGTATTTTTGAATAAATGGCTTTGTTATGGTGAATATTAAGATGATTTTGTATTGAATATTTAACTTTTAAACTATATATCAAAATTGAATCTTAAATTACCTATAATTTTTTACCAAATTCAATTAACAAAAATTTAATTTCCTCAATATCCTTAAATTGTACTTTAATAAAACGGATTACATATATAAAATTACATTAAAAATAAAATTAATTTATAAAATATGTTTTATATTATAATTTTCTTTTACTCTTTTATTTTATGCTCAAATGAAAATATAAATAATGTATTCCTTATATATTCCTTTTTCCGCTTTGACTTTCATTACACATCACGTTTGTCAATTTACCAGACAACAAAAAATAAATTGCCCTACTATTACTATTTTATTATGTTCTTTACAAATTTTTTGCAAAAAAATAAATAAAAATAATAATATTCAAGACAAGAGTATAACAATATAAATAAAAACGTACGAAATACTTGCATATATCCTTTTTCTTACATACATATGTATGTATAATAATATTACTATGATAATATAAATATAGTATTATAGACCCATATTCATTGAGACCGTGAATTTTTGAATAAAGCAAAAGTAATATACAAATGTGAAATATTTATAACGTTTAAAAGTACGAATATTAGTTCAGTTCCATTTATGAAAATTTTATACTTACAAGTAGTTTGCTAGATTTACAATACAATCTTTAAAGTATAATTCAATAGATATCGTACAAACAACAGTTTCCATTTATATGAAAATGTACTTTTTTTTTGGTGTATTTACTATTATTCAAATGATTTTTTGCTATATAAAACTGTGCAATTAGATAATTTAAAATTAATTATTATAATCTACTTAATTTTTAACACTAAAAAGCAATTGGACAATTTTGGAAGCACGTTCTATTATCCCAAGATTATTCTTTTATAATTTAAGTAATATACAAAATGTGCGTGACTAAAATATAGTTAACACATTTTCTCTAATATTAAATATTTCAATTTTTTGTTCAAATAAAAAAGTTTTCATTTATTTTAATTTAATTAAAAGAAATTACTTCCGGCATTTAAAGTAATTTATATTCTTCTCTTTCTTGGTTTTATATTATGAAAGCGATGGACAAAATTGAATGACATAATTTGAAGCTAAAAAATGGTTTTAAATGGAATTACATTTGAATTTGTAACTATACATAAATAATTCTATATTGTTGCGTATTTTTTCACATTTTGATATGAAGAAAATAAATTTTTAAATTTTTTAAAAAAATTTAATAAATAAAAATATAATTGAATAATATTTTAATTACTGTGGAAATCAGAAATTCAACAGGTATACTAATGATACTGATTAGTATACTTGAAAAATATTAATATTAAAAACTGAGAGAGACTTCTTTTATATTAAATAGTTTCAAAGTTCTATAATATTTACCTTGTATACGAAATAGGAAAAAAAATATATCTTATGTTTTTGTTTATGTTGGTATATTGAGTTAACCAAATTTGGAGTATTTGTAGAAAATATGTAATGCGAAAATTCGAAATAAGTATTTTATGACATCATTAAAATTTGTTGTCTGACATGCGTATTTCCAGTTGACGTCATTAATATTTAAAAGAAAAATCTACTACAAATTGATCATTATTCATCGTTAGTAGCATATTTTCCGTTCTTTAAATTTTCTAAATGATAAACGTAAGAAATTGTAAATAAAATAAAGTATAGAAATTTATCGAAAATTTTATTATGATGGCCTGTCAATCAAAATGTAATATAATAATAAAAAATTTATAATTTATTATAGTCTATGCGTATTTACTACATAAGCTGATGTAAAAAATGTGACACTAAAGTGATATGAAGATTTATTGTAAATATATTTTTAAATATTTATTATGAATTAAATTTATTTATATAAAAAGCTCTCTTTCTGAACTATGTAGATACTGCTTAAAAACTTTGACCGATATATTTTTTTTGTAAATTAGTTATACATTTTGCTATTGATGTTGATTATGAAACTAAATTAAGATTAATTAATTTCATTTAAATTGATATAGATATAAAATAAAAAACAATTTGGACAAAAATTATGAATTTTATTATAATTAATTATTATTAAGATAACGGATGGAAAACTTTGTTCATTATATTTACATATATTTTAATTTTGTTATCCTTATACGGTCGATCATTTAATATATAATTACTTAACTTCTATTATCCAGAAGTGTACTAATTGAATTTAATTTTCTAATTTACTTTAATACATATTCCTTTTTTTTGAATATTTGTTTTAACACAAAAATAAAATCCAAACAACATCGTGTAAATACGTCAACAATTTTTGTATTTTTTTTTTAATATACAACAAATTATATATATATATCCAATTGATGTGACGTCTTTCTGAAAAGCTTCTTCAACATAACATTTTCTCCAGTTAATATGATGTCATATCAGTTTTGGTTCTATATATTATGCAAGGTTATGAGAAAAAAGGAAATACTCCAACTATTTGACGTCATAATGCGCAATTTCGAAAATCCTTCCAGGTTTACTCCTATTGATATGACGCCGTTTATAAAAGAAATAATTGAAGTACTTAATAAATTTTTTTATGACCTCAAATTAAGGTAAAATATATATTGAAATCGTTTTTATCTATTTTTTGGTATTTTGTTTCATTTTTATTGCCTTCGTAGAATAATATTTAACTTTGTACTTTTAGTAAAAACAAAAAAAATTTTCCATTATTTTATGCTTGAGAAAAATGATTGTTTTCCAATTCAGTTAAGATGCCATGCCACTGATTAAGGTAAATTTATCACGTTTCAGTAGCTTTGTGTCTTAATTCTTAGTCAAATTATAAATATTTTTCATTAAAACTCCAAACGATTTCAAGGATTTCGTATTAAAAAGCTATTTTGATTTATAAATTTTATAGTTCTAGGACACCGTATGCTTTGAATACTTAATTTGAATACAATGACTTTTATTCATGCATTTTTAAATATTATATATATTTCTTTAAAATGAAACTTAACAATAGCAAATTCGTATTATACCTAAAAAAAACTTTGACTATACGAATAAAATCTAAATATCTATAGACATTTAGGTTACCATTTGCATATTATTTATAATAAAAAAGAGAATGAATAATTTAATAAAAAGAATTTTCGTTTTGCATTTAAATTCATCAAAATTTAAATGAAATCGTTGTGTATTTTCGTTTTTTATTTCTATCAACAAAAAAAGTCCTTTTTGGAATTTAAATATTTATAAGTATAGTTTTTGGTATATTATGTATATGTATGTATATTATATAAGTATAAAAAGCATTCAATGTGAAAATTCATATTTTATGGAAGACTGCATAGTTTCAAAGTTTAAATAAATTACGATAAAATCTATTTAAAAAAAAATTCAACAATATTAATATGAAATTTTAAAATTTGGCCTAACCTCTACCGTCTACATGTTAAAGAGTCTATAAACAATTTCGAAAAAAAGTTTGTTATTTTATACAAAAAAAAATATGCTTGCCGCATTAATTAAAGTTTACGCCTAGTTTATCATGTTAAATTTTAGTATCCCTATTAGATAATTGGTTGGAACGATAGTGTAAAAATGTAATGTAATATAAAATTCTTAAATTTATATAATAATTTAAATGAGTTTTATAGCAATTCTATACAGAATCATGCAAAATATAACAATTTAAATTTAATATATAGTATATTCTAAGAATCTAGAATGTAAACAAAATTTCATTTCTGTTCCTATTTGTTGGATAGTGATTAAGGTCAAATGAGTAATTTATTTTACTTGTTGTTGGTTGTTGACAAAGCTATTCATAGTTGAGCGCATAGCATTTCAGCGCATACATTCCTTTTAAGATCTAAGATCACCAGAAATTATATTTATTATTGCTTATCGTTTCTTAGTGGGGTCATGAGTTAAAACAGAAATCTGTACGAATACCTTAGTTCAATACTAATTTTGTTTTAGCTTAAAGCTTTAAAAAAATAAACTGGTTTTTGTTAGAAAAAAATTTCAGATCTTAATAAGTAAATATTTATAATAATAAAATTGCCAAACCATCATAGATCGTTATAGCTTATGTGATAGCATATAAAAATGTAAGTTTTGTAAGGACTATTTTCAAATAATAATCAGTGACACACATAATGAACATATATTTCCCTTTTATTCCTATTTTATATTATGCTTTATTGTTCGGAATTCACGGTCACAAGAACTTGTGTACATTAAGTACTCAAGCAAAAAGGCTATAGTATTTCTTATAACGTTTTTTCTTATCTAATATTTTAGTATCCTAAAATCTAGAAGAAAACAATTTGTTTTTTTTCTGTTCAGTTGAGAAATAACAATAATATAGTAGGACAATTTACTCTTCTATTTATTTCTCCCTCCCAGTATTGTTCACAGTCGTTTAATAAGTGACAAACGTGACATGAAAACATAAAAAGGAAAAAGAAGTAAAAAAAACAAATTATTTATTTTTAGTACAAAATTAGAAGTAAAAAAACTAGGTAATTATAATTAAGCACATACTTTATTAAAAAAAAATCATACTCATTTAAGGTCAAAAATTAGAAAATTTTGACACATTACATTATGTTCGTAAATTAATCTTTATCCATCATTGCATATCATTTTTCGCAATAAATAATACAAATTTGTCGTCCTTTTCAACTACTTTGTCATCCTGGAGCCAATGTCATCATTTATTGATAGGTGTAAGTAACTGAAAATATGACATAGATTCCTATCCAAACTAGGGTGCCGAGAAATAAGGCCACGCGAAAAAACGCCACATGGCAATATTTCCTTTTCGGGAACCGAAATAAGGCCATAACTTCAATGTTGAATTTGGTTTAGGAGTATTATGTATAATTCGAGAAATATACCACAATTAATTCACAACTGCCACACCTAATTTCTTTCAAAACTACTATTAAACTCATTTTTAATTTAATTTATATTTAACAAAAATGATTTTAAATGATGTCGTTATCGTTACATGAGTACTACGCATTTTAAAGTCGAGTGAATGTAGGAGTTAAACGAGCACGATTCAGGTTAAAATAATTACATACATACCTTGCAACAATGTCAGGCTCAGTTGGGGACATAGAAATTTAGAATTTTTCATAATTTAATAATCAAAATCAAGCTGTCGCAACATTGAGATTAAAAAGAACATTTTGCGGTAATTTAGTTAATAATATTTCATTTATTATTCTATTTATTTCATTAGCTTTTCGGTTTGAATAAAAAAATAAAACAATTGATAAATAAATTCTGCTGTTTGGAATTAAAAATCCAAGATTAATGAATAACTAAAATAATGTATTGATATTATCTCAGTGTGTTTGTATATCTACGAGAAAAATGTGAAGAAAATTTAATCATTCAACAAATTTACTTGTATTTATTTATTAATATAAAATTCCATGAATATGTAACACTTAAAAAAGGGATAAAATTGTATCAAAATCGAGGAGACGGAATTAAATTCTTTTATTAAGGTATATAATACAATATGTAATTTAACTGTACATAATAATAAGGAAGATATAGGAAAATTGAAATATTATATATTATTTGATTTTTGTTTTTAATATTAAATTATAATTTATGCATATTTTGATTTCCTAGCATATTTTTAATTTATGAAATTATATAAAATTGATTGATGAAAAATATTTGGGTATAATATTTTTTTCATCAATCAATTTATAATTTTATTGTTATATGTAAATGTACATAAAAATAAAATAGTTATACATATTTTGATTATATTAAGCATATACCATTTTCAGATTAAATTAGTCATTTTACAAAATATTTTAAACATTTTTCAAAAAAAATTAACCATTTTTTTCAAATAGAATTATAAAATTAAACTATTATATTAATTTTAGAAATGTGTTCAATTATTTCTCAAAAAATGAAAATGATTAAAATATTTTGAAAAATGTTTAATTTTATTTGAAAAATGTTTAATTTAATCTGAAAATGGTATATAAAATTTATATATTCCAGCTAAAAAAATTTCTTTATGATGATTATTATTATGCTAAAATATTTTCTAGTATGTGTTAATATATTGCAATTATATTATATACTTTTATAATAAATTTCGAAAATAAATTAATGTAGGTAATCACGAATCGTTCTCTTTTTACAGAATATTTACAGTGCATCAGTTTTTATAATACTTATTTCACTTTTCACTACATATAGTGAAATTTCTAATTTAATTTTGTTTCTCGCTAAAAATTAAAGGATCTTTTAAAAGCTTTTACATTTACTTCTATATTTTTTTTGTTCAAATCCACTGTTAATTTTTATTCACTGAAATTCATTTTGAAATTATACATATTAAATTATTGATTTATTTTCTTTCCAGTTCAAATATTTAAATCTAAATTGTAAAAATAAATAAATTCAGCTATCAAAAAATTAATTGTTTTTCCACCATTAATAAATAAATAAATATAAATATGTAATATTAAAATATAAATTTAAAATTTGTACACTATACACTATAATATACATAAATAAATATGTATAAAAAAAACATCAAGTTAAAATGCATAAATATATTTCGAAAAAGCAATAAAACTTGTAATAATAAAAAATCATAAAAGAAAAAGCATAGTTTTAATTGAAATTCAATCGAAGCGTGACTATATACTAAAATAAACAATAATAAAATGCAGTGTATGTACATTAATAATACATAAATTATATACATATATGCACAACAAACTTCTCCCTTTACTTTGGAAAGCAAACTGTCGGCACAAGGCTATAATTTCTCTAAAATATTATAAAAGAATTTCATTATTTTCAATTTGCTACACTAAAATACACAAAGAAAGGTATGTAATTGAAAATCCCTGGAAAATTGTATGAAAACTTTGTATATAGATGAAAATAAAAAATGTCTGACTTTTTTTTTTATGTAATCTTCCTTCATTCATGTATCTTACATAGAGATTAAAAATGAAAAACTAACCTTTGATATAATAAACTACTGCTTTAACGCACTGCACTACTGCTAGATCTCAAGAAGTAATAATAAGAAAAAGTGTTGAATTATTCATATCTTTTCCAATTCCAAAGGAACATATTTAATAAAAGAAAATCTGAATTTGTTAGTCAAAGAAAAAAATGTGAAAAAATTAACGATTGTTTTTGGCAAAATATTAAGGTGATTTGAATTCTCAAATAAATTTAAAATAAACATAACTTTTATATCTCAAAACTTCATATATTTTTATATTATACTTATATATTGTTATATGAAAATGATTTAAATGTTGCTTGTTTATGGAACGTGACTTGTGAACTAAACATTATATTCTTATCACAAAATAAAATCGCATATTACTTTTTCTTATCTATTTATAAATAAATTTTTGCGTTTTGTTTCAACTTTTCATGAACAGAAATATATTTTTTTGTTGTTTTTTATTTTGATTTCCATAGTAGATTCTACAATATCAATATGTATACAAATAACTTTTATACAATTATTTTAGGTCAATGAACGTACCCACTTGTAATTTTATACTTTTATAATATGAAGATATGATTCTCCATTTTATATAAACAATGTTGATCCTTTATTAGAATATAAACCAAAGAAAATTTTTATTTTATTTGGTTTTGGTGACGAGAAAAGCAATAAAATATAAAAGAAATTTAGGTCAAAGCTTTTTATTTGTACATTCTATAAACAAACCATTATAATACCCAATATAAAATATATACAGCATAATATCAACATTGTTTCCCTTTTGCACACAATCATTTTATAACCGAAAATATAAAATTTAATTAACTAAAATGAAATCATTAATTTGGTTATATATTTTTTTCTATATTGCATTCACAAATATTATCGTAACACTCGTAACTTTTGAAATAACCTAAGGCTGATATATGAAAGATAAAATTTCAAATTTCTCAAAAAAAAAAAAAAAACGAAAATATTTCCATTATCTCCTGTTATCATGATTTCTAATTTAATTCCAATTTTCATTCAGAAAAATAATGACTATAACATAACCACATCCACATTGTAATATCAAATCGAAATAATTTTCATTTCTTATCGTTATCGCAATATTACGGTTGGAAAAATTGGAAAATGTTTCCCCATCTTTTTCGATTTTCGAAAAATTCACCGAAAAAAAAGAAAATCCAAATATAAAATAAGACATTTTTTTTTTCTTTTTCATTGTAGAAAGGAATTTTTCTCATTTTTTATAATAGATATTTACGAACATTTTCAATTCAGTTCATCGCGACCGGTCCTATAAGATACACGGAATAATTTTTTTTAATTTCGTAGTTTATTTAAAAAATAAAAATAAAAATATATTAAAATTAAATATAATACAATATATATATATATATATATATATATATATATAAGTATTTAATTTTGTTTGCTTTACTTTGTCTATGTACGCAAACACAACAAATAAGAAAATATTTGTTCAGTAAATATGAACAAATAAAAATGGAAATATTTGGAAATAATCTTTAAGATATTAGTAATAAGAAATTTTATTTATTTTTCTTAAGTTTATTTTTCCTCTTTTTTTTTGTTTTTTTTTTTGGTGAAATTGAAAAGAAAATGAAAAATTTCGTATAGAAAAATAAACTAAAAAAAAAATAATAGATAATATTAAAGTTTTATATTTAATAAATAGAAAAACACTTGAAAAATATTTTAATATGTTATAAATATAATATTATAAATAATATACTGTAATCTAAATAGTATTTTACGTTAAAAAAAAAACTACATTTTTTTTGGGGAAAAATAAATTATAACATTTAATTTATCCTCATAAATAAAAATTCATAAAAATTAAAACCAAAATAAAACATTAACATAATGAGAAAAAAATATATTATTTATAATTTTATATAATAAATTTATATTTTGGGAATATGATTTTTTTTTTGAAATTTCTCAAAATAAACATTTGAAATCTAAATACAACTTTTAACTTGACTGTAATATTACAAAAATCATGTCCATCATATACTTTCAGCTTTCAACTACAATACTCTTAATTTCATTTTTGTTAAGGATTAAATTGTCTTATTGTCACTCAAAGAATTAATTAATTTTCTCGTTTTCTTCTATTGTAAATTAATGTAAAAAGGACATTGAAAAGAGAAAACGATTAATATAAATAAAATTCATTTCAATTATGAAAATTCATTAATGACTATTATAAGTAGATAAATAGTTATTTAATTATTTCTAAGAAAAGAAAAAAAATTTTTTTCTTATTAAAATTTTATATTTTATTCGATAATAATAATAATAAATAATATATATATAATATTTATAATTTTTATTCGTATCCTAAACAATAGAAAATATTAATTATTACCTAAAAGTATGCAATTACCATAGTTAATATTAATGTAAAGAAAGATATTTATTTAATGTTTTTTTATTATTTATTCATTTTGATATTTGAAGAGCAATAATTCCTTGATATTAATTTTAATTAATTAATATATTAAGAAAAAAAATAGAAATGATCAAATTTATATTATATTTGTTTGCCATAATTTTAATATTATATAGTTTCGTTGCTATTTTTAGTAAAATGAATGTACGTCATTGAATTTTTATGCAAAAATGTTTCCAAGGTTGGAATTTGTAGTTGGGATTTAAAAAAAAAAAAATAATAATCTTTTACTATAAATTATAACACTGGTTAATTTTTCATGTGTAATTTAACATTATAATTGAATTTCATTCACAACACCAACCAAAAAAACTCAAAGAATAACCCAAAGGTTTAAACAATTTGTGTAAAATTAATTCTACACAGCTAAGGAAATAAAACTTCAAACTTTTACATACAATATTCAATCATCAAATTATCAATTTTAAAAGTTTAATAACAGACAGTATAAATCTTTCAAAGAAACATTAAAAATTCAGTATATATGTACATATTTCCAAAATATATTTTTAAAAAAAATATCTTCATATTTTTTCCCAACGCAAATATTGTTACCTCACGTGATTTTTTAAATTTTCTTTCAAAAACCAGAATATTTAATTTCAAAAACAAATTTGTAATTTAAAAGTAAAAAAATAAATAAATTAAAATCACCTATAAAATGAAAATATATGTAAATAAAATTTTTGACTCGCTTTAAAGTAGAGTCAAGTGGTCGCCATATGACAATATTTTTATTTTCATATTTTTTTTGTCGTCATAACTTTTCCATAAATAAAAATAAATTAAGATACATTTTCTTGTTGCTTTGAAAACTTATATATCCCAAAATTCCATTAAAAATAGATGTGCTCATTTAAAATTTTACACAAATATTTTCTGTTTTAAAATTAATCACAATAATTATCACCGAAACAAAATTATATAATTTTCAAAAATCATAAGAAATATATTCTAAATAAACATTCTTGTGATTTGTTTTTTTTTAACGTTTTTTTTTTAAATCTTAAAGATAAATGAAATATTTAAAAATACAAAAAAGAAAATTTATACAAAAATTCACAAATAGAATAATTATACAAATATTTGAAGAAAAAAAAATATAAATAAATTAACAAATAATTTTTCCAATTTAAATTAATGAAATTCATAAAAGTTTTTCTAAAACTGTTCATATTTTGACGGAGGAAAAAAGTTTATTTCAGTGAGTTTTGGTCAATAATCAAAAAATTAATGCAAAAAATAAATTGTAATTATGAAAATAGATTTGGAATTAAATTAAATTCTAATAAAAAAAAATAATCTCCATAAAATCGAGGATATATTTATGTACATTTAATTTAAGAAATTGTCTGCAAATGTAAGTATAAATTTTTTCCTAATTTTGCTATTTTCTTTTCTTTTTTAGCACATTTCCAACTAATTTGGTAGAAATTTGTATATTAGTTTACACTCTGTCTGTCCGTCCGTCCGTTTATACAAACTTCTAAACCTATTACGATAGAAGAGTATGAAAATTTAGACCATAGATATATAGTAATAGGTTTAGTAGATGAACATTTTCTTCTATCTCTTTTCGCCTCTGAGTTATTCCCCCACCAAGTTCGAAAATTGCTAATATTGAACAACTAGATAGAAAAATCTTTTATCTTTTTTGTGAAATTAACAAATTAAATAAAATTTACTTCATTGTTATATAAAAATAACTCTTATCTTCATACAACTTTTTTTAGTTTATTTAAAACCCTGTATTTCCCAATCGGCTTAGAAATTTATGCATCAAAGAGATATCCAAAAAATAACTAGAGAAGAAAATGTATCCGTATGTGTCCGTGTTCGATTTATTAAATTTTTTTCCTTTCAAGGTTATTATTCCAGGAAAATCTATATAAACTTCTAATTTAAGTTTTCTCTAATTTTTAATTGAGCATAATATGATATGAAATAATATCCAATATTCAATTTATATAGCACCTAAAAATATGCAAAATATTCGTTTTTTTGCAAAATTTGACATGATTAAGAATTTTGATTAATTGTGTGAAGCAAATGATTATAATATCATTTTTTTCCTATATTTACATTTCTTTTTTATGTATAGTACATTGCAAATACTAAAAAATACTATACAAGTATAGGAATTCCCATTGTTTTAGAATAGCTCATAGTTCTACATAGGCGATATTGTAGAAATGTGCTTTTGACAAACCCGGGGTTTGTTTTTCATACTTATCTTTTTTTAAATTAATTTTACATAAAAAAATGTTATTATCATATTTACATACATACAATGTGTACATATTCAATATTTTAGACTACATTTGAAACAAAAAGGTAAAAAGTCATGACTTTTGAAAACACAAATATAATAAGAAAAAAAAAATATTTACATAAAAGTTTCGGCGCGGGAATCATTTTATTTCAATATTTACTTTACTATAAACAAAACGAATTTTTAGTTTTAAATATCTTGTGTGGCATTTTAAGAGTATCTTAATTTTCTAGTCAGCTACATTTTTTAACACGTGAAAATATTATTTTATTTTGTGTATATTTTTGGTTGTTTATATATGTATGTATATTATGAAACCAACAAAATTAAAAAAGATAAATAAGTTTAAGAAAAAATAATTATGTATAGATATTTTTTTATGAAATGTAAATGATAAGATAAAAATATTCTTGACATACAACAGACAAAAAGGAAATTTTTAAATATAATAGAAAATTATGTAGTTTTAGCAAAGCTTTTAAGCAAATATGTAAGTAAAAAAATTGAGAATGTTTTACATTCTGTGACAATTTATGTTTATTTATTTTTTGTAGGAGTTAAATTTGTTAATTGTGACATTGTTTATCCTTTTCATTCTCAAAATATTATACAACATATTGAAACCCAATGATTTCAATATTTAAGGAATATTACATTAAGCCAAGGGCTGTAATGATAAACTGCACCCATGACCCATGGTTATCCTCTCTAGAATGAAACTTAAGTTAACTAACATTGACATAATGTATTGAGCATATGGTTTGTATTGCTAATTGCTGCATACTATGTATATATACACCATTAATTAATGCAGTATCAATCAATAAAAATAAAAATGTCAATTTGTATAATAATAAAAAAAAAACATTTTATAGCTCAATGACAAATTATTCAGTATTTTTCTTGAATGAGGTATTAAAATCAAAGATATTTTCATGGTAAAATAAGAGAATGTTTGTCATTACTGTCTGTCTACATTATTAATATAAACGAATATATATTAATATTTCAGTATTTTATGTTGAAATGTCTTAATCTATATGTGAATCTATATCTGATATTATATGACAATCTACGTCAATAACTTTTAATAATAATGTCATTTTCACTTCTTTTTGTTAAGTTTTATTTTATTTTTTGTACTTTTTGTACCTTTTACATCGTTTAATAACAACAATTTTCCATATATAAATTTCATTCTTTATCATTTTATCGATATTTCAAATTTAAAAGTATTTTTTTATACAATTACAGTCATTGTTTTTGTTGGATTAAGAATATTTGTCGATACAATATTTGTAATATAAAAGTAAAAAAAGAAAATTGTTTTTTATTCTATTCATTATTATTTTAATGGTGTACAACCAGTTACTATTCGTAGTTACTATTCAATAACCTTCATACATATGTTTGCCATTTTAACAATTCTAACAATCCTTTAAATAATTTATCCTTTAATTCTATGATATTTGAACAATTATAATGGGAATTAGACCAAATATATTTTTTTAATAAACTGTGGTTTGTACATAAATTTCGTTATACTACGTTCGTAGCTATGATATTTTTTATATAAAGTTTTAATGTAAATTTTTTTTTGTAGAAATTTGGAAATAATAACGTGTAATAGTAAATAAACATTTTTACTATAGTCATATTTTTGAAAAAATGGTACAACTATGTACAATACAACTATGTACAATTACTATACTTTTTATACTAATTACGTGACGTTAAATTATTTAAATATTTAAATTTATAGTCAAAAACTCCAAAAATACATATCGATACCTTCCCGCAAGAATGTATTAAGCCATTAAGCGACAATATTTCCAAAATAGCTTTTTATCATAATCTGTATAATTTTTATTAAGGCCTACATTTTGATCTTAATTTATAATGCTCTGTCCCAACTATAAACAAAGAAATGTACAAAATAAATATGTATTATGTGTCATATGGATATATAAAATCATTCTATGATGATTTAAATGTCGCTTAAATTCTTGCGAGAAGGTATCGATATATGTATAAATTATGTTTTAATTTATTTATTTTTATTACAACTATAGATGAATTTAAATATACTTTCCTTTGTTGAATAATTTTAAATATAAAATTATAAATTTTCGTTTTATTAGGGCGAACTCACATGTGCATTTTTCAAAAAAAAAAATTAATAAATGAAATTAATTAGTATAATAATAATGTTAGATATAAAATGAAAGTCTATAAAATTTATATTTACAAATTATGTAAATATTTACACATTTGTAAACACTATTAAATTTTAAATTGACTATACACCAATTTAAATGTTGAGAATTTCCATTCAATTATTTTAAAAATTATTTTTCAAATAAATTTATTCTGAATTGATACTGAAACGATAATTATATGTACATTAAGCTCCGCTGCATTGTCCACAGATTTTCTATTAACAAAATGTTATACATTATATTTTATGTGAAAATTTTATTTCATATTTGAAAATACAAAATTATATGTGCATGTTAATAATAACATTTCGCATGCATATGTAATTAGAAAGTTTATTAGAAAAATCATAACTAAACATAAACAAAAAAAAACAACAAAATGAAGAATAATCAATAAAATAAACTACAACAAATGTGTGTGCAGGAAAATCTGCAAAATTTACATAGAGACGTACATATACATATATGTATGTACATATGTATATACATATAACATACATAGTATGTACTTATTTCTATTTAATTTCATTTTTGATTGACGAATTTTACATAAGCTACAAATAAATACGAAGGATTGGGTTTAGTAATTCCGACGGATTAAAAAAACATATACATATAACATATGGGAAATTTTCAAAAAAATATTTAGTATATTAAATTTAGTCTTGATATGTGAGAAATTAATAATTCTGACGTTTATTTCTGTTAATCTGAATTATTGGACGCATCCAGAGTCATTAGCTGCTTAAAAACATAAGTTTGTAAGCATTACGCTAATACGTAGCCAGTTGGTGGTAAGGGAAAGCTCGCTTCGCTCGATTAATATATAATGCATATGTCATATGTCCCAAAAAAAATCATAAAATAAAATTATTTTAATAAATTCGTTAAATTAAATACATATGTGCATGGTTTGAGTTACGTGTTAAAAAAATCACAAAATTGTGAAACTTTAAAATAACTTACTATTTATCTTGGCAATACAAATTTTCACTATTTTGCCAAGCCACTTAGTTATTTAGGGGAAATAAGCATCACATCAAATGCTTGTTAAAGGTGAAGCACTTGCTAACGCATCCTATGGCCTATCCTATAATTCATTTAAACTAAATCAAAATATATAAAAATTATTTCATCTGGGAAAGAGCAATAAATTGATGGCATTCAATGATTTATAGCAAACTTCAACCGACACCATTTTTATAGGCTTTATTTCCAATCTTCAACACAACTAAATTATTTACTGACAGTTTAAATAACCTATATGTACTACATTCTGCGTTCTCTTATAAGAATATGCAGAATAGATACAAAACTATTGTTTTTCTATAATTTTATTAGATAATTCCCAAATTTTTCTAATTTATAATTTTATCTTTTATGTTATTTCTATACGAAACAAAATTATTGTAAATTATTTCCAATTAATTTATAAAATTAATATTATAGTCAAATCAATTGGACAAAAACAAACAAACAAACAAAGTTTAAATGTCAACATGTCAGAGAAGTAATATTATTTTACAATATTTTCCCATCATTAGTGACACTTTTGTCTGCTTATCCTTTCGAATATCCTTTCTATATTATATTTAATATTAAAATTTATTCTCAATAATAATAATAATAATAATAATAAGTAATAATTTTCTATGTTATTTTCGCAAAAAAAGAAAAAAAGGAAAATACGAAAACGTGTTAAATAATAATATTAAAACCGCAATACGTCAAAATAAACATTTTTGTAATAATAAACTGAGATTTTATGGGTCATTTAATGTTTCGACACGCAAAGTTTTTTGTTTTGTTTTTGATTTCTTTTTTTTTTTTTTTGCTATTCCTTTGGGGCATAAGTAATGAAAATTAATCTATAACAGCTTTCAACAAAAGAAGAAAATTCATTTTTTATTTTTATATTTTGTTGAAATTAAATAATATGTTCAAATAATAAAGAAGAATTCAGATTTAAGGGTTAAATGAAAGAACATTTAAATATACATACATGATAATTTTATCAATGAAATAAATATAATAAATGAACCTAGGATACCTCCACTTCCACACAAGGATTTGGAAATTTATATGGGTATTTTCCAATATTAAACTCACTCTCTTAAAATATTTCGTCGTCCAAAATAATCTTAAAGTAATAAATGATAACATTTTTCGTATGATTAAAAGATTTTGACGATATACTTCACTTATTCATTTTGAGGATATGCTTCACTTATTAATTGTTAAAAATTAAATTCAGTATTTTTAAATTGATATTTTGTGCAATTAAAACCTTTCCTAAATAATGTTTGTCCTTTTCGTAATTAAATTTGTCCTCTTCTTAAATCCTTGTCTTTATTGATGGATCGATTATCAAAATGGTTCCATCCCTAAGTAGGTACATGCTATCTGTGCAAAATTAATTTTTTAAATATATTTTTTTCCTACATCAAATATTGAATAAAACTGTAGATATGTATACTTTGTTTACTGCCACCTGATTAATTATGTTGCGATGGTTGTCATTACGCAACTATTGTTATTGCTTCAATATTCGATTCGAATACTCATTACACATATTAAATAACTCAAATCGTTGAACTGTGATGCAGTACTGTAAAAATTATCTATTTCTTCATTCATGTTTTTGTAAGCTACAATATTATTTCTTACAAAGGTTATTAATCAAATTATTAAAGTAAAATAAATGTGTAGTGTAGACCATAACTGAATTATACAACAAGACAATATAAAATTTATAATACAAAATATTCTTAAAACTAATTACATAAATATATGTGTAACAATAGAATTGAAATCTATTATGTATGAAATAGAAGAAAAATTTATCTTTTTTATTTATGTTTTCTATGGTATTTTTTTCAAAAAAAAATTTATATATAAAAATAAACAACCTGTCAGTCAAAATATGATAAATTTTGATATTTAAATATATATCTGGCTATATTTTTATTTATTTGTATAAGAAATTTTTTCGTAGAATTTATTTTGTTTGATTTTTTTAAGATCAAAGATCAAAAATATATATGTAATTATTTACATAAATTTTATTTTCATTTACCGCATTGCCTGTCTTTTTTTTTTGTGTACAATTAAATTGAATTTTCCAAAATAAAACAAAAAACATAAAATTCATATTGGAATATTTCGCAATAGGAATGAATAGGTTATTTTAATTTTGAATCAACATAAGTCATGCTCATGCTCCATTTAAACAAATCGAAAAACTTGTCTCTGTCTTTGCTGCAATTCGTAAGATACATAGATTACTAAAGCTTCGTACTTCTTCGTATTAAATTTAGTTTTTTTGTAATCATTTGTTAGCATTTATGTTATTTTCATTTAGTACTAAATCTTATCATTGATTTTTATTGATTACATTGCAATACAAGACAAAAGATTTTATTTTAGTTTACAAAAATGATGAAATTTAAAAAACATATAATTCCACATATTAATATCTTATCCGTAAGATATATGGTAAATTAAATAAAACGCTAAACTCAAGTTCGACCAGAACAAATATTTAGACCTAAATAGAAGCCTATTTAGGTACTTAATACTAATAATAATAATACTTCAACGCATTATTGGCGCATCCAGTCCAAACCACTAAGACAAGTGGCTGAGCTTAGGGCATTTGATGAGGTGCAAATATACAATACCAAATTTATTAAATTATAAATTGCTTTATTGTTACCTTTAAAGACATAAAAATAAATAACCATTTTTAAATAATTAATTTTATCCAAAAGCACATGTTTATTCTGTGATAAAAATAAAAATAAGAAAAATTTCATCCCTCTAAGTACGTGTTTTTTCGTGATACATACATTATGTATGTATATATGTTGGAAAAAAAGGACTTTTCGACTTTTAATACAAAATTTATTTGAATAACTGCAGGCGTTTAATTTGAAAACAAAAAAAAAACAATTTCACAGTATTTTGAATAAATAATATAATAAACGTGTACAAGCACATTTAAAAGTACATATCCTCTTTTTTTTTAGATTTTTTAAGTTTCCTATATGAGCATTTATACATAAATGAAGAAACAACAAAAAAGGATGTTTATATATACATATTTTATAATAAGTATATCCGCCTTTGATACAATTTAGTTTTCTCCTTTTTGTGTAGGATGGAATTCCTATAAATAACCTAATAATATGTAAAATATAAAAACGTGGCACATACACAGAAAAAATAAAATACTTATTGTAGAATTTTTATATACATATAGTAATAATAATTCTGTTTATATCCTTAATATAGATTGCTTGTTGATGCCGGTAAAAATCTTATATAAATATAGAATCTTCTTGTTTGATAAGCTGATTTACATAAACATATTTTGTATATATATATATATATATTAAACATCCTGAAATGATAAATTATTATTTTTTATTTTATATTTTGCATAAAACATGAAATTTTTTTTGGGATATTACGTACGCCACCATTTTGTATTTATAGTCATAATTTTTATGTAGTTGCTATCCCAAATTATTGTATAATCGATGCTATTAATCGCCCACACATTTACCAATTACCATTTTTATTGTACAGTAGTACAACAAAAATAATTTTATATTTTAAGGATTTCTTTTGTTTGGAATGATGTTGTAGGAAGTAAAAGAGAATAATAATATATATATCATGTGATAATGATCGATAGTATATTTCATCAATAACGCAATTATTAAAAGGTTTGGTGTTTTTTAATAAGAAAGAAAGTGTAGTTATATAAAAAACTAAAAAAAAACCTTGTAATATTTAAAAAATAAAATAAAAGTCAAATATTTATTTGTACATCGAAAATATAACTTTGTATTTTGTCCTTTTTAAGATGAAACTCATATAATTAATGTTTCATTTGGGGTCAAACTCCTAATGAAACATTTTTTATGTATAATTTATGTATAAAAGTTTGAATTTAAAAAAATAATAGAACATTTTTTGTGTTGTTTATTACACACCTAAGAGTTTCATTACAAATTTCGAAATGAATATTAAGATATTTTTTAATGGAATTTAAATGCGTTACATATGTTTCAAAGTCATTATATTAATTATCAATGGAAATAATCAAATTAATCAAGTTGGTAAATTAAAAAGTTTTTTTTTATAAAATATTTATGTATGACAATAAATATACATAACATACATAAATAATGTTCTAATAGAAATTGTAATTGAATTATTGAAATGTAATAAATTTATGTTTATATGTACTAAACATACATATTTGAATTTGATAAACGAAAGTAACAACAATATATATGTACATATATATATATATATATATATATATATATATATATATATATATATATATATTATATAATTTTTACTTACTCTGGATGTTCGCAAATATATTTGACAAATAAAAGCAATAGTAAAATAATGAAATTTATTTTCCAAAATTAATAATCACATCAAGCTTTTCCCCAGATAGAAGAAATATAATAAATTTATATTCAGAATATTGTTCTCTTTCGCAAAATTATTATTTAAAACGAATATAAATGTTCAAAAACATAGTTCGTGTATATGTACATATAGTAATTCATACCTATAATAGCTATACATATATAAAGTAACTAAATTAATATGAATAATGAAATTAAATAAATATTTAAATTAAAAGTAAATTATATTTTTCCACTAAATGGATTTTCCTACGGAACTACAAAAAATTATATTTTAATTGAATTTGGTTTTTTTTTTTTTAATATCCTTAAAATGCAATTTAAATTATTTTTAGAGAGATTTTTATGAATTTTTCAAATTATAGTAATAAAAACTTGCAATTAGAATATCTAGGCCCACATAATTGGATTGTTGAGCCAAATGAATAAAATATTTAATTTTTCTCTTGAAATTCAGGTCAGTAAATTTTTAATTTAAATAAATTAATAATTATAATTACATAAAGGAAATAAAGCCTTTAAGAATATAATCTAAAAAAAAAAAAAACTTTAACCATAAACAGTCACCATCTGTGTTAGTAACAAAGTTCACCTTAAATTTTTATTATAGCTTAAACTTTGTATTTGTTCTTTTTATATCCTTTAATTAAATATTCCTTTTGCAAAATGTTGTAATTCATAAAATCCTTTAAGTTAACTATTAGTGTATTGTATAGTAAAAAAATTCTTATAAAGTTTTATTGTTATTACAAATATTCAACGATTAAAATATAGAAATTATTTTTAAATGTTCAAAATTTAAAAAAAAAAAAACAAAATTATAATTAATTATACTATAAAACAATTTTAAAATAAATATTTACTTAGAATTAGCAGAAAATTCAATTCACATTTTAATGGACGTATCTACTTAAAATTTTATTGTACGTACTTTTATGTATAGTGTAAACAACCAAACTATAATAAATTAAATTATCAAAGAATATAGAATTTTTTTTTAAAAAAAAAACCTAATGTTTTTTTGGAAAAAAAAAACATATTATTGTAAAATATGCTAAATTTCACACCATGTGGCGGTTAAGCGCCAAAATGTAACAAAAACAACAGGATCAGCGGGATATTTTTTTATTACATTTTTGCCTGCTGTTAAGGTAAAAATTCAATCAATATCTTAAGCGAAAACATATTTTAACTAACAAATAATTTAAATAAATAAATGCTGAACTTGAATACCAAACATATAACATTAATTTTATCATTTTCAAATCCGTATAACAAAAAATAAATGCAAAATAAACAATTTTATATATTAATTTGAAAAGCTTCTGATGGACAAATTTTTAATTTTTAAAATTTATGCTGTACGTTCCACTAAATAAATGTTGTATTTTCTCATCAGCCAAAACATTAAAATAAAAATTATTTTCTCTAAATGAAGATTATTTAATTACATAACTATATATACATATATTTTAATTTAAGGAAAATCTATTAAAAGCTTTCTTATACAGTATATACACAAAATTATTATTTATCATGATTACTACCGTATAATATTTTTTGCAATTTACTTATAGAGTTATCTAAAATTCATTTTTCTCTAATATTTTTTGCAGACATATACTATGACATCCAATGCACAAAAATGGGAAAAATTATCACCCAGTGAATTTCAACATTTACAAGAACTAGCATCATGTAAGTAAACAGTTTTCAATCAATCTGATCTTCTATATGTACATATACGAACATAAATTCAACTTTAGATATTAAATAAGCAAAAAAAATCTAATTTCCTATCTTACACATTCAACAAGGATTCAACTTATATTTCAATAATAATAATAATATAAGTATGTAATTTAAAATTTAATTTTTCTGTAATTTAAAAATAAATCGGATAATAAATAAATAATAATTTTACTTTTATAAAGTATACAGATTATATTTTAATCCTGCTCCTGCCTTATATATATGGCAATAAGGTTTCTTAATAAATTTTTTCTTTGTAATAAGTTATCCTATCACAAAAGAGGATTTTTAAATAAAAATATAAAATAAAAATTATAAGTAAAGCAAAATATTGTAAAAATATAATTACAGCTCGGAATAAGAATAATATTGAAGGAGTTAATCTTTCGATGAAAGAGATTTTTTTTCCTATTCTACACAGTAATGTTTTCGTATTGTATCGAATTGGCAACTTTCAAAATCCTCATAAGCATGATTGGCTAAAAGTTTTAATAAATTTGTTATTTTTTACATTTATATTTTACATATATATGTATATCCTTGATGAATATTCAAATACCAATTTGAAACAATAATCATTACATAAAGTTTTTTTCCCTAAATCGCCTTTATTAAAATTAATTTAAATTTTTTTCCGTAGACTCAACAAGAAAACTACAAGATGTTTTGCAAGAATTTTGTTCACCTAATTCGTCACCAAGATTTGTGCCAGATGGTGTAAGTTAAATATACTAAAATTTATTTAAATTTTTTAGCGTCTAAATAAGTTTTGATTCGTGACGTTCTTTAACACATTGATTTTCGTCTTTGATTTTTCAAGTAAAATATAATAATGCTAAAATAAACACATAATTATTTTTATATTTTCAACCTTGTAAGTGGTGTAACTTTTGTTAATAAATGACTTTACGATTTTGTTCATTAATATAATATTAAAGTCATAGAGTCATAAACCTAATTATTTAGGTTTTTGTTGATTCGTTAAACTTGAGTATAATAAATAGAAAACATTGTAGAATTATCGTAACATAAAAGATAAGGGAAAGAAAATAATTGAATTTGGGCACTTAATTCATAGTCGAAAAAGTTTTTTTTTTTAAATTTCATCAATGCTTTTAGAATTATTCCTTCAAAATAATAAAAACTATTTAAAGCTTTTAATTGCATGTTAGATAATCTATTTGAAAATTATTCCACCTCGTTAATGATTTCCCTTTTACATTATTTATATATGTAATTTTTTTCACTTGGCAACTTGGCATTAAAAGTCACAAGAATGTACAATAAGAATTTCAACACCCCTTGTTAGAATTTCGAGTTAAATTCGTTTTTTTTTATTTCAAATTTGTATTTGTCTCTTTAAAAACAGAAGTCAGGCCATAAATAGCAATGACTGACTGAAGTCAGCCCATACTTGAGTTTTTAACGGAAAAAAAGTCGATTTTAAACTTTAAAAGACGAATTTTGAACTTTAAAATTCAACTGTTATATTGAAATATATATTATGAATTATGCAAATATTTTTAAATTGACCCGAAATTAATTAATACAAGTTTATTAATTATGGTTTTCCAAGAATAATAAACAAACAAAATAGGATATTGCTATATTATACATACTGTATTATAAAAGATTCTAAATATAGTATATTTAAAATATCCTTGAGACACCTACAAACAAAAACTCATGCCTAAATATTATGTCTTCTTTGTTGTATATACTACATACACATAAGTAAGTTCCAGCAACACGTCATAGAACTATCCATTAATTTATGAAATGTAACCTTATATGCTTTGGCAAACATTGCAATGACAACCAATCTTTAATAACACTCCTTTTTAACCATACGATATATAGAATTAAGGATATATACTTAGTTAAATATGTGTATAATCAAGATATATATTTTCATATAAATAATTGTTGGTTTTATTTTCCTTAATTTTATTGTTTTGACGTTGGCGGTGTTATGGGTTAGTTAAATAACATTTATGTTGTATGACGAACATATATTTATTAGATTAATTAAAATTAAGCGTAAATTGTAAAAAAAATGTAATTTAAAAATTAATATTATTGGGGTACATTTATTATTATGGTTTAAAATTGAAATAGACACAAGAAATCTTTAAAAATAAATATTAATTATAAATAACTATTATAGAGTGTTTAGTTAATTCAACTTTTAATTTGTAACTATTATATAATTCATAACACATAAAACCTAATTATACATTTTATTTTGTTAATTACAAATTACAAAGTTATGTTATATATCTTCTTATTATAGCTTAAAAATTAAAATAAACTTAACTTTGCATTCTGGATCAAGAAAAAAAATATAACTAAACTTTGCAAGATTGCAAGCTTTCACATAAACAAATACAAATATTTTTACCCTCAAAAATTTTATTTATAAAGTTTAAGAGAAAAAAATTTCAAGATTAATCCAAATTTTTGCAGATATTAGCAATTTTTATTAGTGCCAAAAAAAAAAATCTGTATTAAGTAATAAAATGTATAACCATTACTAGATTCAGATTAGTATTTTAGAATAAATATTTGTCATTCAATATTTCATTTGACCAAAAATATCTAAAAACAAGAACCCCTAGATATTAATATTATTTTTTTTAATTAAGTTTAAAGGAACGATGACGACGTAATTCCGATAACATTTTTATGGTTATATGAGTTTTTTTTATTACAAAAGTTCATTTAAAACACCACCAATAAAATAGATTTTTTAATTAAATTTTTTTTTAGATTAAAGATTATTTCACCAAAAGCAAATGTAATATACCGTATAAATATTTTTTTTCCTTTTACATACTAATATAAAAATTTGTTAACCTTTGTTCTATAAAACTAGAATTTATATAGATTTCTATATCTTTTTTTGTCACTCTGTGATATTTACAAGATAATATAAAATAAAATTATTATTGTTATGTGCTTTCCAACTGCACATAATAATTTGAAGTTTTAATATAATTTCAATCTTTTTAATCTTCTATACAAAATTATAGATACAAATCATCATATCTCATATAGACGTTAATTTTTAATATAACAAATATCTTTTAATTTGTTCAAGTTATAGCAAAAAATTTTTTGGAAAAGTCTGCAAATAGCGATGCCTGCAAATAGCGATAGCAAAATTTTTTTGGAAAAGTCTGCAAATAGCGATGCTCTTCTAGATGCTCTAATGTACTCAATTGTTAAGATACAATAAAAAATCATATATAGATTCTGAAAATAGAGATATAAATCTTTTATTTCATATATATAAAACATAAATATCAGCCAAAGGTTTCTATATTAACAAACATGGAAAAAGAGTCCTTGTAAAAATATAAACAAAATTTAAGTACCTATATATTTATTTATTCACATATCAATTTTGATTTCCAACTGATTATATTCTCCATTAAACTATACAAGTTAAAAACAAGTCAAACACAATATGCAAATATTATAATTAAATTGAAATGGTGAATATAATTAAAATATGACTATTTTCCTATTTTTAATTATTTGTTCATATTTCAGAAAATTAAATTTATATTTCGATAAACCCGGACACATAAGAAATTTTTTAGTTCCGGAATTAATCATTCCACATTCCCACACATTGCTATCTTATAAGGTTAAATTTTTTTAAAATTAAGTACATTAATTCGAAGTACATTAATTTAAATTTATTTTAATATTTAATAAAATACTAAAAATATTACGTTAAAATTTTACTAAAAAAAATGTCAAACAACAAAATTTAAAATGTCGAATGATTTTAATAAATTTTCTTTTAATATCAAAAAAAGCTTAAGCAATAAAATGTGTATTTAATTTTTATTGAATTATTTATTGATTTTTCGTCTTAATTTAATGACTAACAAAATTTATAATAATAATTTCATTAATACTATAATCTTTCTTTAAATACAATACATATTTATAAAAATCCTGAGACATTAATTTTAAAACAGATTTTGTTGTAAATATTAACCTTTCGTGCATAAATTATTTATTTATTATATTTACGAATAATTTGGTAAATTTATTTCAAAAATCTACCACGTGTTATCAATTTTAGTGAGTAAATAAAATCAAACCAAAAAATAATAATAATTTTATAAATAATGTTTTTATACAAAAAGGAGAAAGAGATGCCCCTGGATTCACCTGGATGAAAAATGTTTGTAAATGTTTAAGCTGATTTAATGTATACAAAATTATACATACTAGTATAATAAAGTAAAGCTACTTGTAAAATTTGTTTTCTATATACATATATTATGTTTTACTTATGTTTTTTTTTCGTATATAATTTTATTGATTTTTAACATACAAGCTGAAAACGAATCTTTTTTTATCGACAATACATAGAATTTTAATTAATTGTATTTTACCATTTTCTTTTCTTTATGTCAGGAAAATTTACAAGCTGTAAAAACACATGAAAAGAATTATACACTTTATTAGTGTTGTAAATTCATTATTAATGTATTTCAAGTATATCTGAATTAATTTTTCTTTTATAATAGATATTTTTTACATCACTTTTTTGAATAATACAAATTCGTATAATACCTTACTAATCACTAACATAAATAACATTTCGTAGCATAATATGTACATAGTCTTAATTTATTTATACTATTTATTTTGTATACTAATACATACATATATTTATTTACTATACATTTTCCCAATCTTAGTAAAATATTTTTAAATTTATTTTAAAATTTGACTTCAAATTTTAGAAAGTATTTTAAGCTTGACTTCAAATTTTAGAAAGTATTGATAGATAATCCTAAATTAAAGAAATTCACCTTATGTTGAACTCGGCCGATGTTATGTCTAAATATTAACCATATTGTAATACATTTGGACATATTTGGTTTAAAGTTCTATAAATTATAATTTCAACATAAATGTGAAACCTTTTTAAACATCACACAACATTATTAAGTCATTTTAAAATTTACATTAAAAAGTGAAATTAAATACCTTTTAAAGAAACATACAAAATTACTTTTGGGTATTCTGTTAATAGGTATACGAGTACCCAAATCAGTAAATAAATTTATCATAAATTAAAATTAAAAAGAAAATATCATATATAAAAATCATCTATAAGAAAAGGACTGGTTTTTTATTTTATACATAGTCATTAAGGATTCTTTTTTATGATCCGACCAACTATAGTCATTTTAAAGGAGATTTATGGACATTATAAATATACTATATGAATTTCAATAACAATGACATCAGTGTTGAATTTTCTAATAGCTTTTTGGATATAAGAAATGAACTTTAAAATCATTTTATTTATATAGTTCTTTAACATAAAATTTAAAAAATTTATCGAAATCTGATCTTTCTTATATTTGAAGTAATTTTTTTTTTACTTAATTTATAATATTGAAAGCATTTGTAATGCACAAATGATTTAATATATAAATAAGTCTTACAAAATAATATATATACATATATGTACATATTTGATGTGACACGTTGTCACCCATCTTTTTATTTATTTATAAAGACCCTGAATATTAATTTTCTTTTAATGAAGAGAAGATAAAAAGATTTGGCAAATTTTTTTTTTTTATTTTATTTTATTTAGGTTTTGTTTTTTGTGATCCAAAAATCTTATCCATTCCATTGTCGAAAATGTGTGTCGTCTTCGTTTTGTTCCAGTTCTTAAACTTTATTTCACAGTGCAAAGTTTAAAAACTTTCAATATTTTGTAAACCAATATTCTCGTCTTTGATTATTGAGTATGGATATGAGAATTTACAAATTTGAATGATTTTACCAAAATTTATCTTTAAACAGATTCTATATTATCGGATTTATAATAGCTAAAACTATTGCAAAACTATTTTTAGATATAGTATATAAACTATAAAGGAACCTTTATAACAAATTAATTATATAATAAAAAATTAATTGAAATCGTTTATACAAACACAAATATGAAATTGTACTTGAAATTTTGTATAAGTTTTTGAATGACCTGTAGGCATAAATTCAATAAATTGTATAAAACTGTTAAAAGTTTTCTTTTGTTAACCAAATTTGAAGAAATTTTAAGTGTTCTTAATCGTATTAAGTAAAACAGATTATAACCATTTAATTTAACTATAAATTTTATGGGCAAGGTAATAAAGGATGAAAAGGTTATGTAGTATAGATAATATACACTAACAACTTTCTGTGAATACATATAACGTCATAGCCATACAATTTTATAATGTCATATTTGTCCACTAGAAACAGGCACAAATTTGGTTAACTGGCGCGATTTTTTTAGTGTTGAAATTGTTCCTATTAGCAAACAATTAGTTTGTTTTTGGCCGTCTTGTAAAAGTAATTATTTGGTGCTTCCAGACCAGACCTCTAAGCAACTTTCCACCTTTTAAGTGCTTAGGTTTATGTATGAGTTGAGCGGAAACTTTTATTGGTTGTTGGTTAGCTGAACTCTTTTGAATTTTGAAAAATTCGTTATAACAAACAGTTGATTTTTTGTTAGAATCGTAATACTTGATTAAACCACATTCATGATTTTAACAATTTTTTTTATATAATTTTATTTTAATAATTTCTATTTGGCAAATCTACAAATCGATCATGGGGCATTCTAATTCTATAGGTATAAAGGCAGTAACACAACCTAGCAGCAAAAAAAGCATCGGCAGCAAAATTTAAAAAACAATACAGTTTCAATGATACGTAACACAACATGGCAGGGAGCAGCAGCAGCGGCAGCAGCGTCGCTGCTTATCAATCCTAATCTCTAATTTGCTGCTTTGCCGCCGACATGAAATAAATAATTTTGACAAAGTATACTAAAAATTATTATTTTCAATACAAATTATTTGTCAGATTTGCTGCTGCTGTCTACTGTTTGCTGCTACGTTCTGTTTCAAAACTTTTTTGGCTGTTGCTGCCGCCGCCGCTGCTGCTGCCGATGCTTTTTTTGCTGCTAGGTTGTGTTACTGCCTTAAGAGTAGTTTCTGAGTCGATAAATAAAATAGAGAAGCTTCTGCTTTTAGTTAGCGGCTCTGGATGTACGCAGTACGCCTAATGTTACGATAACTGAATGCGACGCCAATTCTCTCAAATATGGGTTTTAAGATAATTTGCTTTAAATAAGTATTTACAAATCCGAATATTTGTCCAGCTGTAAAAAAATATATTTTAACATAACGAATTCTTTTTAAGTAAAAAACAATTTCCCAAACTGTGATGAATATACATTATTGTATACATATTTTAATTTATTCTCTAATAATATAAATAATACAGAGAAAGGAGTGATGCGTAAAAAATGCTTACATATAAGTATTTATTTGACAAAAAAAAAATTGACCCAAAAAATAACTCAAAATGTCCAAATTTTATTATTTTCGATCAAATTTATGTTCACCTAAATAATAAGTATTCATGAATATCACATTTACATTGTCTTTCAATTAAATTGATTAAATAATGTAGAAATAAAAATATATATTATATTGTAATATATCCATTAAATTAAATATTTATTTTACAGGATATTGATTATGATGCCTTCCGGCGTTTTTTGGATGTGTTTTTGGATTGTGAAACACCAGAAGATTTATCTAAACATTTATTTATTTCATTTTTTAAACCAAATTATAGTCAAGCTCAATTACAAGGAAAAGCACTCAATCAAATGGCAGCACTTAGTAGTACTACAGCATGTGCACCAGTTACATCTCATACAAAAGGTACATAAAAATATTTAAATGTTCTAAATATTGTTATTATGGATTTAGATTAGAACATCTGGAAAATTTCATAATACAAAATATATATTTATAAATTTTACTTTGTCCGTTTCGTTGTATCAACAAATGAGAGAACTTTTCCCTAACTTTAAAATGTTCCTTCAATTATTTTGAATCAAACTCCTCTCATGAAAATTTCACTTCAATTATTTTAAATTAAAATCCAACTATATGTTTTCTTATGGAATTTAATATTTAATTAAAACTTAAATGTAGAATTATTTCAATTTTACATGCTTCAAATACCAATCCAGTTAGTTTACAAAATAGATAAATAAAATATTTTAAAATTTACAATTATTATAATACAAATAAAATTGATTAATATGTATTTATCCGAATACTGCACATAAACATAAAGTTCAATTACTGAAGACATTTAAAAATAAATGTTATAAAAAAAAAAGTTTCATCTATAAAAATTATAAACTATACACATAAGTATAAGAATTTATTTAATTTTATCATAGTCCTTAATAGTTATGGTTATTATATCTTATAATCCAAAAGGTTCAATACCGAGTATAAATAATATTGTCGAAATACCGATTCAGAATGTTACAGCAGAGCCGAGACAAAGTTTTGTAGAAAAAATTCATGGTATTACAGATAAACTGCAATCATTAAGTTATCTTGGACATGATTCATCCAATGATTCAAAATGCAAAACAGGTATATAAATAAATTAATTTTACTTTCAAATAATATATAATATTTATTACATGTATAAAATATGTATGTACATTATGTAGAAATATATTTTATCTTTAGTTCATAAATTTTCTCAACCTTATTATGGACACGTATTAGTATAATTAGTATTATGTATAGGTACACACATAAAATTAACTTTACTTATGATGACAGAACTTTACATAATCAAATTTCATTATTGTTAAACACATTTTCAATTACAAATGACTCCCAGTCACAGAGTACAATATATTTTAATTCTTAATATTCTGGAAATATTTTATAATTTAATTATTGGATCATAATTTTGTATGTATACATATAATAATAATGTATATATTTTTGTAGGTAGTATACATCCATTGGTCACAGTAACACCTAGTCCTATGGGTGGACCTTGCAGTATATTACAAACTCGACGTTCAACAGAATCAAGTCCATCACATTCACATAGTCAAAATCATTCACAAATGTCAAGAAATTCATCGAAAAAAAGCAACAATTCAGTTAATTTAAAAAATGATTGTAAGTTTTGTAATTTTATTTCAATATAAAAAAATTCATTTAATTTTATGGTATTTTAAATTTTATTTTTCTATGTTTTTTTAATTTGGATTGACCTAATTTGCTTTTACAGAGTCAAAAATACAAATTTAATTAAAAAAAAGTAATTAACTTTTTAGATGAGGTTGATATATTATAAATATTATTAAATTTCATTTATTTATGTATGTATTATACATAATGTATATGCAGGTATATGGTAAATTCCATAAAACGTTTTTGACATCAAAATTATTTTTGAACTTAATTAAAAATCGACTAGTGGCATAATTAGCATATCGCGATGATAACATATTTGATATTTCCAGTATATAAGCGTATCTGATTGATGAAAACAAGAATACCTACATATACATATATACAAACATATATTAACTGTAGGGAAGTTCAATTAATTTCATTATTGATGATTTTTTTTTATATTATTTATAAATTATTAATCAGTGAAAAAAATATCTATACGATTTGGTTTTTATTTTGTCATTGAAATGTATTTCGTCATCATGAATGGTTTAAATTTAAAATACAGATTTTAATTTATTATTGTATATACTATTATCTTGAGATAGTAAAGAAAATCATCCGAATGAGCGATAAAGCCATAATTTAAGGCCATAATGGCCTGTAATATATAGTACTATGTGAATGTAAACGTCGACATTTTTCACTCCTTGAAAAACGATTTTCCATACACTGTGTTAAGGAGCATATGATTTTTTTTATGATTTTATTGATATAACTAATCATTGTCTTTAAATAATCAATTTTTTGTCGGTTATATCTACGGAATTCTATTAAGTCCTAATCCCAATCTATTCCAATGTCTATTACATATTCCAGTTATTATAAGAAAAATAATTTCACTTTCAATTAGTTATCATATTATATAATATATTATTTTGATGACAATCATAAGTCACCAGGTGTCACTATAATTTATAAAAAAAAAACAATTCTATTGTGGATTTTCTTATTTACACAAAAATAAATTTAATTATTGTTCCACAAAATCTAGCATTGATAAATTTTAAATTGTCTTAGACATACAACTTATATATTCATAACAACAGCTGACACTAAATTAATAATCCTGATTATTTAATGAGATGTTATATAAGTAACCAACTTTTGTCATTAACTTTTTACCCTTTTTTGGTTAGTTTTTCTAATTTAAGAAAAAATATTTTTATTATTATACATATTTAATTTATTTATTTTGTAGTAGATATAAAATTGATGTCCAGGAAAATGTCATATTTTGATCCATTATCATTAAAAGTACCACTAAAAGATGTTGTTTGTTATTTATCACTATTGGAAGCTGGACGACCAGCAGATAAATTAGAATGTAATTTTAATTAATTAAAACTTTATAATTTAATTATTTTTAAAATAAAATATACCTATGTATGTTTATCAATTATTCAAATAGAATTTTGAAATTTATATTATATAACCCACAAACTAATTACCCACAAGTTAAATAATATAAATTTCAAAATACTATATACATTTATTCAATTTACATACTCGTATTATGTAAATGTAAAATATTTTCTATAACTATTATTTTGTCCAATATTAAATTCATTTTTTGGAAGACTTTTTAATATTTGGTTTTACATAAAACACACAACAATATTGAAAATAATGTTTTTTTTTTTTTTATGATAATTTGCAGTCATGTTTCGGTTATACGATACTGATGGTAATGGTGTCCTAGATACAGCAGAAATGGATGCAATCGTTAATCAAATGATGTCAGTTGCAGAATATATTGGATGGGATGTGTCGGAATTAAGGCCGGTAAACAAAAACAAACAAAAAAAAAACAGTTTAAATTAAATTATGTACTCGTATATTTTAAAAATCGTGTAGTCAATCATTATTTTATTTACATACTCGTATATATGTACATACATAAGTTTTAGTTTCTAAAAAGAGAATGAAATAAATTAATTAAATATCAAAATTTAATATGAATGAGATAGAAACTTTTGTTGGCAGATAATATATATGATGTATGTACTTAAACATGGTAATATATTATACCATTGATATACCATATTACATATATTCATGTTTTTTCACCATATTCTAATAAGTTCATGCCAATCACTATATACTCGTATACTAATAATTTAATTAGGTATAAACTTTTTGTGTTGTGTTGTATCCCATTTTTGTGATCACATCATAGCCATTCAAAAAAAATTCTTTATGTCAGCGTTTTTATCCATCAATCCGTCTGTCAGTCCGATGTAAACAATAAAACAAAACCTAACGCAATGGAAGGAAAAACATCATACGTACATCAGCATATGTACGTACATCAAAACAATTTGTATAACACCAATACTTCAGAAAAAAGCTCATGATTGTGAAACTATATTGATGTATGATTACACGAGAAATGCTTTACGACTTTTTTTCTCTTTTAATCGAGTAGAAAATTAAGTTATTTATTATAAAATTTGCTATTTTAAAAGAAAGTTAACATAATGTTCATATTCTATACTTTTTTGTGTCCATAACGTTATTGAAACAATTATTTATGTAATTTAAAATAATTTCATTTTATACGTATAATATAAGTAACACAATTTATTACACTTTTCATTTAAGCAAAATTATATTCTCCTTTAATTACTTTGAAATATTAAAGTAAATGAATTTTTTACTCGTTTTAAAAGTCCTAACAAGGAATTTTATATAATTTTTCTCTTTTTTTTTAAATATATGTACCAGCACGTTTTCGCGATGAATTTTTATTGACATTTTTGTTAAAATGTAAAACGTGACAAAAAAAAATAGCAATTTCATATCAAGTGTTTTTCTTTTATAATTTTAAGGACACCATCCGAAAAGTAATTGCATTTATTTTCTATTCTATACACTTCTAATATTCAATATTGTTAAATTAATATTAAATTAAATTAAGAATATTATTTAAAAGCGCTAAAAATAAAATATTTATCGTATTATTGAGCGTGTACATAAATAACAAGAATAGATTAAAAAAATTAAAATGTAGTAAACAATATTAGCATTTAGTTTGAAGAATTTAACAAATTTTGAATATATTTAAAAACATATTTTTTGCAAAACATATTTTAAATTGTTTAATTTTTCTTTTTTGACACACTTATTTCAAAATCTTCAATAATTTTTCCTTCTTATAAAATTATGTTATATTTAAATTAAACCACTAAATTAAAAATACATATAACTGACTACGTTTACACATAAACTTTCGAACAGAATTTCGGTATAATTAGTTAAATTTGAAAAAATTAACTTTTGTTAGAAAGCAAACTTACTTTAAATAAATTTATACAAAACTTTTGTCAATATAATTTGTAATTTTAATAAACATTATAATCTGTCATATAAAGATAATTGACCGTAGCATATGTCACTGATAGAACTACATCATACATATATATCGACATAATGTAATGAATATATTTAAAGATAGGGGGTGACGTAAGTCTTTGAATAAACCAATTTTTCATCTGTTGCAAATTATATATTACTCGTCGTGACATTCCGTTTAATTTAAACTGAAATTAAAACTAATCTGCAGAAGTTTCATAATCATGGGTTTTTATTCTTTATTACTATACTATTATAAAAATTTAATTTCCTCTTCTTTCCACATTATGATTTATCATCAAATTCGGAGAACATTCAATACCAATTCTAAATTTATATTAATTAACTACATCTCCATCTGGTGCTCAATAATTCAAGCTTTCCATTGGTGGGTCTATCATAACTTAGTGTTTACATTAACTATATATATGAAATAGTGAAATAAGTGGTTTTTTTATTTACATCGGACCGACAGACACATGGACAGAAAAGCGTTAACATAAGGTTTACAAAAAAAAAACACATGAAAAGGGTAAAAATTATTTTACCGGGATATTTCCAGGATAATTGTTCAAGAAATTATTAGTATCTCATTGGGATACATACTACATGTATCCCAATGTTCCAAAGAACATACAAGTTCTCTTATTAAGTATTATGCAGCCAGGTATTTCAAATGTGTAATATGACACTTTTGTAGTTTCTTTTGGTGTTGAATAAAGTCTAATTATTATTTTTTTTTTGTTACCGATAACGTTAAAACTAATTTTGCAACTACGAGTATAGTTAAGAGCCTACCCTGTATGACTAAATTACTAGTTATATATAAATGATATCTTGAATGAATATGATATTCTAAAAAAAATATTTCTTATATTATACTAAATAATAATATAATATTAAGATATCAAAATTTATTTATTTTTGGTTCATTCATTTATACGAGTATATAATTACATTATATATTTGATGTTATTTATATTTACATTTATTATCAGATTTTGCAAGATATGATGATAGAAATTGATTATGATGCTGATGGTACTGTATCATTAGAAGAATGGCAAAGAGGCGGCATGACAACAATTCCACTTTTAGTTTTATTAGGTAATACAAAAAATACTGAAAATTTTTTTTTGATTATTATATAAAAAAGAATTTTTTGATATTGCATTTAATATAATAATCATTGGAAATATTTATGAAATTTTTTTATTTGTCATATAAAAATATCAAATTTCTTCTAAAATTTCTAATATTTATGTATATATATGTATATATATATATATATATATATATATATATATATATATAAATATATATACATATATTGAAATATTTCATATAATTAAATTTCCTTTTTTAATTTAAATTTTCCTTGTTACAACTATACGGAAATATATTTCTCCCCAATTTTGGATGTGTTGAAAAACAAATATAATATATAAAGGAGTTGATAATACGGCACTTAAAGAAGATGGTATACATGTATGGAGATTGAAACATTTCAGTAAACCAGCATATTGTAATTTATGTTTAAATATGCTCGTTGGGTTAGGAAAGAAAGGTTTATGTTGTGTTTGTAAGTATATACATTCATATAAGGATATTTTATTGAAATATTATTTCTTTTTTTTTATTTGGTGAAAAATAATATCCTTGAAAATTGTATTTTATTTTCTTGTATGATATAATATAAGTAGTTTTTTTACCCAGAAGAAAATAAACAAAAAATATATATATGTATCTAAAGAATAAATAAATGATATGAGTGTTGGTATGAATATTTAATATATTATTTTATTTCTTTTTTTGGTAACATTAAATTTTATCAATTTTTTTTTATATAAAAATCCGTGAAAAATTGTGGAATAATTTCATGAACATTTTTTTTGTGATTTTGAATAATATATAAGAGGAAATTTTAGAAACATTATAAATTTATTATTTATTTAGAAACATTATAAATTTATTAAATCGCAAAATTTTAATAAATTATTTTGAAAATAATTAAACCAAAAAATTGGTTTTGGGTAAATTAGATTCTTTAAATTTTTTATTATTGTAGAATATATTTTATTGGTTAGCTTTTTGCCAAAAATTGCATAAAAAATTTTTTAAGGATCTGATTTGAAAGAAGTTTAATTTATATGGTACTTGAAAAACAAATTATTTTTAAAAATAGGTCAAATTGTTACGTATTTTGTTTTTTTTTTGTTGATGATAGGAATTTTTATCAGATTTATTATTATTACACTCATACTCTTAAAAAGCATAAGCATAAATCCAAAATAATACATATACATATATATTAAGAATTCTCATAGGTGTAATCGTGAGTAAAATTAATTTTGTTTTGTGGGTGAAATCAGTGAAGTGATATATTTGATGGATATTTGTGTTCAGTAATAATCTAGGCAAGTAGAAAGTGGGAAATAAACTGATTTTTAAAAATACAATAATATAATATGTCATATATGTATTAATGTAAATAAATATGAGTATTTTACATTTTTACATACTACGGTGGTAGTAGAAAGAGGATCAGAATAAGTCGTTACAATTTTACTTTTAAAACATCAACAAAGCTCAAGTTCAGGACGTCCAGTTTTTTTTAACATTTTATGTAAGATTTATAAGAAAATCACAAACTTATGGTATAAAAAATGTTATATTTTTAATTATTAAAATTATTTGTCCTTCTATCAGATAGTTAGAAAATAAATTATTAACTTTAACTTCATTATTAAATTTAAACCTTGTAATATTTACAATAATGCTTTAATTTCATTTATAATTTCTTAATATAGTTATTTGTAATTATAATTACATGAAATAAAGTTTTGAAAATTATATTATGCTGAGAATATTTTCTAATACATATTGTTGTCAACATTATATAATTTTGACGAAAAATCAAAACATTATTAATGTAATTTTATTATATATGTATGTATCTATCATATTATATTATATTCTTATTACAATTGGGATTAATCTAAACATTGTGATATGATTAAGTTAAGAAGCTTATTAATTATACATTTATCTTATTATTACCTTATTAATCTTATTAACACATTTAGAGGAATATATGAATCGGCCCACTGTTCATTAACACTCTTTTCTTATTTATAACTTTATCTAATATTCAACATAAATCATGCGTAATTTTATTATTTTTATGAAGGGAGGGGGGGTTGGGGAAATAAACTTATGGTAAGGTCGAAAAGTTCAATTGCATATATAATGGATTGTAATAGGATAACATAATATAAAAGATTGAAAAATTGCGTATATAGTTAGGGCTGACGATGACCCCTTTACTTATATAAAATAAAATTCGAAAAATATTTTGTTATAATATAATTTGTAAGGATATAAAACATTATTCATACTTGCAAGTCATCAAATAAGAAAAAAAAATTATTATAAATATTTTAATTCTACATCTACAGAAAAAAAACATTAAATTTATATTTAACTCTCATTAATCATTAAAATATTTCTTTTTCTTTTTCATATATATATTTGAATATTATTGCTGCTGATTTTCCACTCCGGGGAATTTTCTTTTTAATATTAAAAAAAAACCACACATAATCAAAATATACAAATTTTTTTTTATAAAAAAATGTTTTGATTCAACATAAAAATTTGATTTTTCTTGATGTGATAATGTTGATGGAATTCAAATATTCACTTTTGTAATAAAAAATGTTTTATTAAAACAACAAATCACAAAACCTACAAAAAAAAAACCAAGTATGTAAATATACTGTACATGAAAGATGTGTTCAACATGCACCAGCATCTTGTATAACAACTTATGTTAAATCAAAGAAATCTAAAGGAGGTTGTACACAACTACATCATTGGGTTGATGGTAATTGTTATGGTCGTTGCTCAAAATGTAGAAAACGAATAAAAGCTTATCATGGACTTACTTGTCGTTGGTGTCATCTTATGGTAATTTAAATTCCAATTTATTTATTTTTAATATAAATACAAATACATATTTGAATTTTGAATTTCTTGAGACATTTTTCTCATTACATTAGCATTAAAAATTCTACAAAGAATATTTTATTTTGGCAACCTTGAATGGAGGGTAGACGGAATTATTATTCATATTAATTCTTAAATTATTATTTCAAAATAGATTTTGTAACCAGTTACGTATTAGAATAGTAAAGTTTTATATAAAATTTTAATTATTTAAAGTTTGACTGACTGCTGCCCAGGTATCGTTTCGTTGTTGTCCTAAGCTAACAGCTTTAAATATACATAACTATAAATTTTAATAAAAACCAAAATTTACTAGTCCTTAAAATTAACAATAAAGTCATTTTTTTAAATTATTTCTAAAAGTTCTGACACAATTGACTCATTATGAAAAATTATATATAAACTTTGTTGTACATAATTGCAATACATAATTTCTCCATTATCAAATATCGGGAAAAAGTCTATAAAAATACGTCCCAGACACACTGTTGAGAGAAGATTAAGATTAAGAGAAAAAATAATCCAATGATGAAATTCGAATGTTTTGTAACAGCTCAATTATCTCTGTGAAAAAAGGAATAATAAAATTTACGGCTTTAAAACAAGACAAAGCTACAACAAATGTTAACTATACATTAACTACAGATCTATGTACTATTATATTATATTAATTTATGTTAATATAATATGTATGAATATGTTTGATTAAATTAATATAATGTGATAAACTTCAAAATAAGTGCTAAAAGCTTCAGATTAAATAATTACAAATCGATATCTTAGTGAGTCTATAAACTGGCATTTATAGAATTTATTAAATATAATAAATAATAACGAAAATATTTATAATTTAAAAACTTTATTCTTCTGATATTACTCATTTCTATGGATACAAGTGATTATTTTCTATAGAATGATAAATTTATATTTAAGAAAATTACAAAATCTATCATCAAAGTTTATTTTAATATTATTTATATTATTATTTTACATAAATAAGAATTTATTTTGAAAATAATAATAATAATAAGTAAAAAGTTTCCAATAAGATTTTCTTGGAAATAATTATACATTATAGATATCTAAATATAATTTAAAAAAAATATATAAATTGAAATTTAATCCTCTTATTCTACAGAATAACAAAGTACTAAACTCAGCAAAAAAAAAAAAAAAAAATATCAATAAATATAATATAATTTATTATTATATATATATATATATTTCTAGCTTCACAATCGTTGTGCAGCTTCAGTTAAAAAAGAATGTACATTAGGTGATTATGCTAGTTTGATTATACCACCAACAGCAATATCGCCAGCCGTTTTAGAAAGACAAAAATCTGTAAATCAATCTATCAGATCGAAAGTAATCAAATTTATTTTTTATTAAAATATTTATAATTATATACATATTATATTATTTAAATTTAATTAATTACATAATTATTTTATTTTTTTATTTATTTATTAAGCAATCGTTATCATCATCCAACAAAGCCCAACATTTTCAAATAACACCAGTTGTAGGAACGTGTCCCTTATTAGTATTTGTAAATCCAAAAAGTGGTGGTCGTCAAGGTGAACGTATTCTTAGAAAATTCCAATATATGTTAAATCCACGTCAAGTATACGATCTAACTAAGGGTGGTCCCATTGAAGGTTAAATACTATTTATTTTAACTTTTTTTTTCTGGTTGTTGCTATAGCATTAATAATAATTGTATACATATATATATAAGAAAATATATTTTAGACCAGAAATAATTTAATTCCACAAATAAGAATTATGAAAAAAAACATAGTATTATTTTTGAAAATCAATTATTATTATATATATGTATATGTATTTACAAAAATATTTTCTATTAATTTCTATATTAGGTTTGACATTATTCAAGGATTTACCAAATTTTAAAGTAATTTGTTGCGGTGGTGACGGTACAGTTGGATGGGTTCTTGAAGCAATGGGTATAAGAAAACAAAATATTGTCATAACAATTTCTATATGTACTTATAATTTATATTTTATAAATATAGATTCAATAGAGCTTAAATGCCAACCAGCTATTGGTGTAATACCCTTAGGTACTGGTAATGATTTAGCTAGATGTTTAAGATGGGGTGGTGGCTATGAAGGTGAAAGTATACCAAAATTAATGGATAAAATAAGCCGATCAACAACTGTTATGTTAGATCGATGGAGTATTGAAGTGATTCCGAATGGTCCATTAGAAGAAATACCAAAACCTAGGGTAATTTAAACGAATATATATTATATTTAAGGTAGAAATTAACTAAAAATTTATTAAATTCCGATTGAAGTTATTTAATAATAAAGAAAGAGACAAGGACTAAAAAATTCATACAGAAAGGCTATTTTTTCGGATCTAGCACTTTATATAAAAAATATATGTATAAAGAAATAGCATTTTTATAATCACCGGCACATGGTGATAAATTGAAACATTAATTTTCCTCATTTGGTTATTTTTATTTAACGACAAAGTCCTTTTTTTTGCAGTATTATTTTAATACTTAAATTAAATCCCATTACAACAATTAAGTATTCACGTGCAATGATAAAGTTTAAACATTTATATAGATAGGATAAATCCTTATGAGATAAAATATAAAATATTAAAATTGTTGATTTTATTCACAAATTTATAAAGGAAAAATACCTGATATTTACTTTACCATCGATATATATATGTTTATTTTAATGTTTATAAACCAGTTTTATGGTATACATTATACATTATACAAAATATTATAATATACATATATAATATACAATAATCCTCAATAGATTTCTGTCTTTGAATTTAATAATTTCCTTTATAATGTTTCACTACAATGTTATATACATATATTACGATTTTTTTTTATTATATACAGGTTACATTGCAAGAGAATGTACAAAACGTCGTTGAATTATCACAACGGATTATTGTAGAAAAATCTGTGATACAAACTTATGAAGAGATACATAATGGTACTAAAACTCATACGGAATATTCATTGATGGAGAATACTAAAAGCATATCAACATCAACCACAGAATCATCATCAGATTATAAAGAATTTCCATCATCAAATCAAACGACCATTGAGAATTGTATTGGCAATAGTATTTTATATTGTGATTATTTACCAACAACAACAACAAATAGTAATACAATAACAACAACAACCACAGTCAATATACCAATATCATTATCAGTTACTGTTGATACCAATGATAGTATTATAGAACCAATAACATTGGATAAAATAAAAAATGGTGATCGTTGTATATATAATGATAAAAATATTGAAAATACGATTGAAATTGATGTTATAGAAAATATAAAATTACCAAAGAATAATGAATTATTGTATGATAATTGTAAAGTTAGTAAAAGTAAAACTGAAGATAATAATAGCATTTGTTCATCGGATAACAAAACAATAGAAGCGATACAAAGACCAATTAAAATTCAATCAGAAAAAGATTTTTGTGTACCATATAATATTATTAATAATTATTTTTCAGTTGGAGTGGTAAGATTTTATTGTATTTATTTTGTATATAAATTAAATTAATATTTATATATAACATTTCCAAAATGAAATTCATTCAGTCTCAATAAATAACTAATTTACGGTCTGGATATTCAACATACATTATATATTTCCCTATGTAATAATTTCATCATTTATGTATTACTGAAAATAATTTCTAATATGTATACATATCTGAAAGTCAAATTTAATTGTAAATGGAACAATTGTTCACAATTTACACTTACACAACAAAATTCTTAATTATTAAAAAATTACCTTATAAAAAATATTTTTGTTTGTACATTTGGAGCACTAATTATCATTACCTGAACACAAATGTTAAAGTAAGTATACCTATCAAAAAAGTTCGTAAAGAAAAGTAAAATCCTCAGCTTTAATTTTAAAAACTTTTTTGATAGGTACTTTTGTACTTAGAGATTTTATGTTCTGAGCAAAACGATTTTTTTTTTTTTTTTATATTTAAATATGAGAAAGGTATATTTTTCATCTAGACATATCAGCTCCAAAATGATCTAACGTTTTAATAAATATTTTTACAAAAATTCTTTAAAATATCTTTTTTTGTTATACGCATAGCAAACAACAAATTTATTAAAAATTTGTTACATATTCAGGGAAACAAATAATTTAATCAATTGTATCTATATTCTTCGTTTATTCAAACATAAAAAAAATTAAGTGACAAAATGGTAGTTACATATTTCCAAAAAATTTATTTAACATTATATTTCCATATAAATTTTGTAAATAATATAAAAATTTATATAAAAAAAAAATATCTATATAAAATATTTTCATATCTTTTGAAATATATTTAATTTTGTCAAAAAAAAAAAACGAAGAAAAAAATGTCTAGAAATATATATTAAAAAAAATGTGAAAGCTATAAACTGTGAGAATGTTAAATTGTCCGGAGAAAAATAGCTTTTTTGTTGTTATTATTATATGCTTCTTCAGTAAAAGACATTATATTATTTGTTAAATATATATAGACAACAAAATATTAACTACGTATTAGAATATATATAATATATAATTTTCGGTGTTAATAATTTTGATAATAAACCATTTTGAATAAAATCTTAATGATTTGTTTGAACTTTTCTCCATTTCTTTTTTTGTTGGTAAAATAGGGTGGTACGTGGTAATTAACGTTAAATTATGTTATCAGTATATAATTTTTTTATTAAGTGGATTTAATTGAGAATAAAGTGTTTTTTATCATTTAAAATTTGATTTAATTAAACAAACACATTCATTTCATTAAATTAATTTTCTGCTTAACCAAATACACTAAATTTAATCATTTTATGAATGATTCATATATGTTCCTGAATCAGAAGTATGTATACTTATTAAAAAAATTAATTGATTGAAATTTCAATAATGTATAATTGTAAAGATTTCTTACATCAAAAATGATATAAATTTTATATTACATTTGCTTTTAAAACAAACAAAAAATCATATATGCGAAGTTACAGTTTAGTTACTGATTTTAAAATTTCTACAAATTATAGATAAAATGGAATGCTGAATTTGAGTATTGCGCCAGTAAGGCTAGTATTATCTGTATTATACATTAAATAAAATACTCTAAAAAATAAATCATTTACTTCGTGCCGTTGCCTTCTATGATTAAGTTTCCACATTGGCGGACACAAAAAACATCACATGATTCAGCTAAAGGTGAAACAAAAGAGCACATGATCAGTCCACTGCAATTGCAGTAGGTGTCCTTCTATGTTAATTAATGTCCTCTTACGTTAATTTTTAATCCAAATGACCCAGTGAGAAAAATCAAACTTATATAAAATTGAAGATTGAATTTCAATTTTATAAATTATATGAAAATATATTTTTAACAGGTTGAGTGCCGTCATATATATTAATAATAAATTCATACGGTGCCGTAGTATGTTATAGCGCGTGGCATAAAATGTTTTGTTTGTAATCTTTTCGTTTTGTTCCATTTTTAACCTGTATAAAAAAATATCCTGATTTACTTTTACCAATATAGATTGTTATACCATAATATACATATAAACTGGCACTCGAAAAATATGTTTTTTCGATAGTATTATGTGTGTACCCCCGGCGGTACACGTGGCATGATATGTATAAAATTGTAGTGTGTACCGCGGGCGTGGCACATGGTACTCAACCTGTTAATAGTTGTAACTTGTAAACTAAATTTCATAATAGACTAATAAAGGTAACAGATAGAAAATGCAATTTCACATTATTTGAATGAAATATTTTTTTATTGGTTTTTCGAATTCCCCAATTGATTTTGCCAGTTACGATGAAGTTGACCTAAATAAATATCTAAAAAAAAAACTTTAATAGACGAGAATTAAATTGATATCATTAGATCAAAATAGATAAAAATTTCTATATTTCATGTATTATCATTTGAACATACACGAATACTTATAATAGATTGTCTATATGTACTCTATTCTATAGAGTGCACAAAAGTTTATATCAATTTAAAATGTTCTGTTTTTATTGCACCACAAGAGTAAAAATATATAAAAATAACATTAAATTATTTTATAATAAACCGTATAATGATCAATTTAATAAAAAATCGTGGCATAATAAAATACGTAATGTTTATATATATATTTTTGGTAAACAGAAATTTCATTTTAAATAATTTATAAAATTGAAGTTAAAACTTTAACTCAATGTTTTTTTTTTTGGTTTTATTAAGGATAAGAATTGAAATTTCGGGATTGTAAAAAAGTTAAAATGAAAAACTATACAAAAAAAATGCACAAGGGGGAAACCACATTTTCATTTAATACAAATTTTCAAATATCCTTAATTTTTATTGAAACATGTAAACCGAAAAAATAATAATTTTTAAATGAAATGAATTAGGTATTTCAGAATTATAAAATTGTTTACTTATATTTATATAAATTTTTGAAAAGCGAATTATGTATAAGAATTCAAATTAAAATGGAATTTATTTCTACTTTTGAATTATACATTTTTGCGGAAAATTCTAAAAATGTTTTATTAATAATGTGAAATGAATTTTCTTCTCAACTTTTAATATTTTTTCTATTATTAAGTGTCTGTTTGTTATCAATTTATAATTTTTCTATTTAATCAAATACAATTTTATATATTTCTTATGAAATGTACATTTATAATTATTTGCGTAGCAATTAGTGCTTCTTAATAATTTAAAAATTAAAATATTAGGGAGGAATTTGTACGGAATTAATTGTGTGGAAATAATGTAGTCCTAGTCCTAAGTCCTTCTTTTATAATTAAATTCCATTGTTGAAATGAAAATGTGTTGATTTAATTAAAATAAAATAGTATTCAAAATTATACTTCTTTATAAAATGAGATACATATATTATTATTTTTAGAAACACTGTACATTAATAAAGTTGGCAAATATAAGTAGCTATAAGGGAATTGAGTGGGAAAATTGATAGCAATGTGTGTGTTTTTTGAGGTCTGGTGTTGGTGTATAAAGTCTTTAGTGACATACAAAATTACAAAGAGGTAAAATGCATACTGCAGGTAGAAGCTTTTCGCCTGCATAAAATATCTCACAATTGCCACTAGTGGCTAATTGCAATAAATAGTGAATATGGAGAAGCAAGTCCAATTTGCAACAGAGCAAAGTCATGAAATTTCTAGATTACCATGCTATGCTTTACAAAAGATATCGAAACTAAAGAAAAAAATCATTTACTTTTCAATTTCAATAAATGACTTAATAAAAAAACTCAATAAAATTTTCAACTATATTAGAGTGCTCACAATTACGGAATAATATTTTCTAAAAATTTCTTTCCTACTATATTTATTTTGTATTATAAATTATAGCGAATATCACAAATTAAATGTCAATAAATATATTATGATGAAATAAAAAATATAATATCAATAAAATATTGAATACATCATTGTTTCAAAAAGTCCAGATTTTTAATTTCTCTAATGTTAAAAAAAAATTTATTATTTATCCAGAAGCAACATTAAAGATTTTAATGTAATTAGTATAGGTTTTAATTTCACATAAATATATTTTTTCGTCTTAATGATTCTTATCAAATTTTCAAAATATAATTTTATTTTTTATTATATTTCTATAATTAAATTATATGTAATATACTATCTAAAAAAATTTTTATATTTATGCATTTTTTACGTTCTTTCCTTTATCTTTTATTTAATAAAAAAATATATATAGAAAAACGAAATTAAAAATCAACATAAAATATTTTTTTAGGATGCAGCAATTTGTGTAAAATTTCATTTGGAGCGTGAAAAAAATCCCCATAAATTTAATAGTCGAATGAAAAATAAACTTTGGTATTTTGAATATGCAACATCTGAAACATTTGCAGCATCATGTAAAAATCTTCATGAACATATAGATGTCACGGTAAGTTTAAATATTGTAATAATCTAATCAAAAAATATATATATATATACAGTATGTTTTACGTGTATACTTAACATATTTTTGCATGAGTTCAATAAAACTTATGGTATGAATCAAACATTCCAATTCTAAATCAGTTTTCGTAAAAGCAAACATACTTATAATAAATTTATAATTTTTTACGATAAAAATATAATATTATTTCTGAAAGTACTATAGTACTATCTTTTAAGTAATCGATTAAATCAGTATGTTTGCAAATTTACTTTTATACTCCGAACTTATTTGAATTGAAGGTCCACACGTTTAATGGAATATTAATTAATTGGTGTCTAATTAATATATACCATTATTGTGATCTGGTATACAAAATGGAACACTGAATGGAACAAACACTTAATTAACATGTTGCTGCAGTACTCAGGACTACATACATGTTGCTGCAGTACTCAGGATCACATCGTGTGCTGCAACACTATCACGGCCTAGGCATTAATTTCGTTTAAGCCAGCCTAGCCTTAAATAAGAATCATTAGTAAAATGTATAGCAACTTTCGCTTTATTATTGTCAAACTTCAGGCGAACTTATGAAGTGTAGAGAAATTGAGAAATTTTCATCAGCTTTACACACAAAAATAAATTATCTTTATTCTATTAATTTAACTTTAGTCAAATTGATTCATCAAATTAAAATATTTGTGATCAATCACTATTTGAATTATAAATATTAGGAGTATATTTTTGTACAATTCCTATTTTATTAGCATTCTTTTCTTTAATTCTCAAAAATATATCATACAATTTTAATTTATATATATATATATGTATATAAATTATTAGGTTAAGTTGATTTAATCTAATCCTAATATAAATTACCTATAATATATTTGCATCCGAATTCCTAATCCTATCTAAATTAGTTTTTATATACATTACATTATATACATTATATACATGTTACTTACATATAAGCGACATTAAAAAATTTGAATTTATATTTATTTGTAAATTTATTTTTGAATTACCGAAAAATATAAATATGTTTTATGTAAATCAAAATCACATTAATTTAAATATTATCACAAAAAAAATCTCCTTTTAATTTCACGCTAATAAAAACACAAATTATTTTTATATATATCAATACTATATAGAAAAAATCTACTTTCATCTTCTTTTTTTTCGTTCCAAAAAGTGTGATGGTGTATCCTTAGATTTGGCGAATGGGCCACAACTACAGGGAATAGCATTACTTAATATTCCATATACACATGGTGGTTCAAATTTATGGGGTGAACATTTGTCACAAAAACGAATCCGAAAAGGCGGACCATTTCGTAAGGGTAAAAAATTAAAATCATCTGATAAAGAATTATCGGCAACTAGTTTTAATTCAGTTGATTTATCTATAGCGATTCAAGGTAAAAATACGAATAAAAAAAAAAATTTTTAATTTTTTTTTACAAAAATTTACATGAATTTTTTTTATTGATTTTCTGCTTTTATGGAACTAAATTTATTTATTAACAGATTTTGGGGATCGTTTAATTGAAGTTATTGGATTAGAAAATTGTTTACACATGGGACAAGTGCGAACTGGATTGAGGGCATCTGGTAGACGTTTGGCACAATGTAGTGAAGTTATAATTAAAACAAAAAAAACATTTCCAATGCAAATAGATGGGGAGCCATGGATGCAAACACCATGCACGGTGATTATATTTTCATAAAATACATTTTTTTACTAAAAAAATATTAAAATGTAAATTTGAAGAGTCTTTCAAACTTATAAACTGTTATAAACTGATTATGAAATTTTAATATATCTTCTATGCATGAAGATCTATAATTGAATTGAATATAAACTTTTTTGCAATCGGCCAAACTATGCGAACGTTATTTAAAATTTGAAAATAAAATTTGAAATTTTTCACAAAATGGTGATTAATTATAATACTTGCATAGTACATAGTCTAACTAGTTTTTATTTAGTTAAAAATTATTTTTAAAGTACAATTCGAATTAATAAAATATCTAATATTTTCTATTTTAGATTAAAGTAACTCATAAAAATCAAGTACCAATGTTAATGAGCCCACGTTCTGAAAAGGGCAAAGGATTTTTTAGCTTTTTCCGTAGATAACTAACAAAGACCAAAACTTGTACCACCGTCCAAACCGAAGAAGATTAGCTTCTATTTATTTAATTAAGATTTATTTAAGATACTTTATGTATTAAACAATTACTACAAAAACTATGAAATAGTCAACAAATATCAAAATTTAAATCAAAATATTGTAAAAATAAAAAAATAATTATATGGAACCAAAAAAATATATATATATTTAAAAAATATTTATAAATTAAATTAGCAAATTAAGTTTAAGATTAAAAAAAACTTTCTTTTTTCTTTGTATAGTAAAAGTGAAATGAGAAAAAACTAATGGTAAAGCTTTAAAAGTATAAAAAATTAAATATAAGAAAAACGTATAGAAAAATATATTTAACATCTATAAAAAAAATAATGATGTAAAGATATTAAAATACATTTTTCTTTTTGATATTTTCATTTTGAAATATAATGAAATGCTCTTAAAATTTGTGTAATGCTTATAAATTAGTATATACATATAAATAAATAAAATGTAATAGCTTTAATTGTAAATTTAATCATAAGAAAGTATAATTTTACACCAACATTTTTCCGCCAAAATTAAATTTAATATATATAATTAATTTTGCAAATACGGTATATATTTATCTGCATCGAAATTTAACGTCTGAAATTATTATAAATTATAAATTATGTGCTTTCAAATTTAAGGGATAAAAAGTAGAAACGAAAATTTTGTACAATATTTTTTTGATAATTGCAATTTTTTGGTATTGTTTTTCGTAGCTGATATCTAATCAAATAGAAAATTTACAATTTTCCTTATAAATGTTCTCTCCTGTACTATATAAGAGCTCATTATACATATAATAACAATTCTATCATGATGATAAAAGCTCTTCAAAGTTAAAAATTGAATACAATTTCATAAAAAAATTAGTACAAAATATTTGAAAAATTAAATTTATTTTAGTTTAATTTTTGATTAAATCTAATATTTAATTTATGTACTTGAAATCGTTACATAATAATAAATGGGAGTAATAATTTCTATATACAAAGATAATACCAGAATTATAAATAGTAAAAATATAAATTTTATTATGATATTATTGCAGTCTTATTATTCTTAATTAATTTTGTTTTATAATGTAAATTAGATATAAACATATTAATTAACAAATTTGTTAAATAAATAGTTAAATATAATTTCGTAAAACTAAAACCAGTTTTGTATATAACTTGTTTCGTTAAATTCATTAATTAGTTCAAATTTTTGTTATAAATTTTATACGTTATACACATCAGATATTAATTAAATTTTAAATTTCTGACATTTATCATAGATTATTTTTGTCATAAAATTACTATTATATTACCGTATTATATTTTATTTTTATAAATGTAAAGTAAACTCATTTTTATATTGTTTTGTTAATCTTATACTGCCAAACGAATTGAATATTTATTTATTTCAAAAAATTATACTATATATAATAAATTATTGAATAAAATAAATACGAGTATATATTAAATGTAATATTTAATTAACAATTTATTTTTGTTAAATTTTTTAAATATTAAAAATTGTATTTATTATATTTAATTTAAATTTTTGTTATTTTATAAATAATATTTAAATATTTAAATTCTTAAAATAAAAAATGTATTAAAGTCGATACTAAAATTAATTTTTTTTTAAAAAATTACATTAAACATAATAACATTGTAAAAGTACATGCAAAAAAATATATATATTATTGTAGGTGTTTCCTCTATTGCGTCCAATTTTCACATTTTTTATATATGTACCTACTATATTATTTTTATTATATTATATACACAAATTTTTTATATTATATAATTTCCTTTTCGTATCTTTATAAATATAAAATTGTATTTATTTTTTATATAAAAATTTAATCAAATTACAAAAAAAAAAAAACAATTTTATACATGTAATATATCGCATACGATTGCTCTCAGAAATTAAATGAAACTTACAATCTTTTTAATGTATGCATAACTTTACCATATCGCATTTATATGTAAATATTCAATATTTTTTAAATATTATATGTATAAAATTATATATATATAATTATACTTTATGTAAATATATAAATATATAAAAAAAAATTATTATTATTATTATTATTATTATTATTTTGTCTTTTTTATAATAAATAATTGTAGAAAAAAAATTATATGAGCAAATTAATTTTTTGCTTCAGAAACACCACAGTAGAAGTTAACATTGATTATTAAATACATAAAAAAATACTTATTAAAATATACAAATAAAAATTATTAAATAATTTAAAAAAAAAGTATTAAATTGTTAGTTTAGATTAGATTACATAAAATATTGGGAAATTAGAAAGCTTTGATATATAAAATTAAAAATATTATTCTTATATTTAATTAAGAAAATATGAAAACTATATTTACTTTAATAATTTTACTTTATTGATCATATAATAATATGAATATCTAAATTTTACAAAAAAATATTTGAATAAGTATATGCCGAATAGGTTTATACAGATTTTTAGTATTCTAAGTGTAAAATAATAAGATCTCAAAATAATAATTAATATTATTAATTATCATATAAATATTGTTATTATAATTACTAAATTACTATACTATTATTAATTATAAATATGACAACAGGTGTCCTATGGTAATATTTATGTAAAGTTAATATACAAATCAAAATGATAATTATTAAAATAATTTGTACCAAAATACTGCATTAGCATTTATCTTTCCAACTGCAAAAATTACATTTTTTTAAATAATTTTTATTTGATGTTGAATAATAAAATATGTCTATGTATAATGTAAGTATTGTAAATGTATATCGTATTTTTAATGATACAACAAAATATACGATTTTCATAGTATGTACTTGTTTTTAGCTATTAATGTCATTATATTAATCCAGTAAAGGGCATTAGATAAATTCTATTAACGTTCATAAAATTATTATATTGATTCTAATAACATAATCTGATATTTCATCTTGTAACCATTAATTTTGCAGGTTGCAAGTGAAATAATAACTATTATTTCTTCAAAGTTTTATTTAAATTTGCATAGCATATTTTTTACAAAGTTTAAATATGGATAAATAATAAAACATTTTTAATTTAATTTTTGAAATATGTGATTGACCTGAAATTATTTATGTATTTATAATAAATCGACTAACAATGATTAGTTGATTTATTTAAAAATAAAATAAATTAAAATAAAAATTATTTTAAATTATTTCAAATTAATGTATTAATTTGAAATAATTTATATTTTATCAATGAATTATAGTAAATTTTTAAATAATATTCATTATAATTGGCAAGATTAACAAATAATACGCATTTTAAAAATACTTTTTTGCTACTTGGCCTTTTTAGCCAATATAAATAAAATAGATGAGCTCGAAATTCAATAATAATTAAACGAACATTATTTAAGTGTTGCAGTCATAAATATTATGTAATAAAATAAATTAATAATGTAATTTTTAAACTATAGAAATTAGTTAAAATAAAACTCTACAAATTATTTAAAATAAAATAAATTCAAAATAAAAACGCTTTTATATACATAAATTGTAAAATTTATCTTATAATAAATTAAACTTTTAAATTTATATTATTTTTTTCTAAGTATTTATTTAATATATTTATAAATATACATATATACATAACATATGTATATTACTATACGAAAATTCTTATTATTGTTAATTTTAAATATTTATAAAAATAAATTTTATAGAATAAGAAGAAAATGTAAAATTTAAAGTAAAATTATATTAAAAAAAATGGTACCTTTATTTTTAGAGGAAAATCTTAAAAAATAATTAAAAAAGCATCTATAGTAAAAACTATAAATATGAATTAATTAATATTTAAATAATTAAATGGCTTTATTTGTCTGTTATTTTATGTAAATATAAAAAATAAATATTGAATAAAATACAAAAAAATAAATTATTTAATTTAATAAAAATTCATTTCACATATAAAACAGCATTTTCTGAAAGATTCATATACATATGTATACATACTTATATATAAAATTCCAATAATTTCAGTATTTATTGCAAACAAATAATTTAACAAATGTATGGCAATTCGAGATGAATTATGTATACATACTTTAAATTTAAATTATAGATATGTACATACATACATATCTTACTAAACTTTTTCTATGTACATATTTCACTATGCTTTACAAAGTAGAAAAAAATAATTGTATTACAAGTCTACTGTCTACATATTTCTTAGATAAGATAAAAATTTCCTACATAACTTCAAATTACCTAATTTTATATGTCGTAAATTATTATGATGAATTAGGATTAGCTTGAACAGATTTTTTGGATAAATTAATACACAAAATATTAAATTTTATTATAATAAAATAATTATATTTTATATCTTATTTCTTAAAATATTTATTTTTAATAACAATATCATGCCCATCTAATTCAATAGATTGATAAGAAAATTTCCTATTTACTCTGCATATTGGACCACATTTACAGCTCTTACAATTCGGACATGGATAAAAACATCCTGGACAGTTATCAGTCATACAATCACAAACATCAATAATATTACTAGATTCTCGAATCTTCTTAGCTTTTCTTATCCTTGAGCCATTATGAGATATTCCGTTACTAGTTTTTTTTGGTTGATTATTATTATAACTTTTATTGTCACTCTCCATTTTTAATCAATTTTTGTTAATCGATAAATGTTTTAGTAAATTTTACTTTATTTAAATTGAAAATATTATTTAAAAGATGATAAAATAAAATAAAACAAAATAATAACAACGCAGCAATAATTACTATCTTGTTTACATTTTTTACAGTAACAACAATTTTGAATTGAACAAATATTAAAACTTCATTCACAATAACTAGTTATGAAATTTTAGTTATAAATTCCTAAACAGCTGTTTTACGAAACAACAATAAAAAAAGAACTCAAAAATTTTTTATAAATTATTTGTTTTTTATTTGTTATTAAATTATACATATTTTAAAATAAAAAGTATAAAGAAAATCTTCAATCTATATCAGTCTGACTTTATGCAAATAAATAATTTACTTCTTTATAAAAACATAATTATTTCTAACAACATCATTATTACCATCAAATTCAATTAAATCATAAGCGACTTTTCTGTTAACTCTACAAGTTGGTCCACATTTACTATTCTTGCAATTCGGACATGGAAAAAAGCATCCTGTACATTCCTCATGTAAACAATCACAAATATCCAATAAAGAATTACGTAAACGTCCCTTTTCATCATATGTAGAATATCTGTTAGGTACTGAATTTACTTTTTTCCTTAATTTTCGTTTTTCTCTTTTTGATTTTTCTGGATCAAAATCGGCCAAAAAGTCCAAATCGTCCTTCAATTTTTGTACTCGTGCTGTAGCTTGGCGAGTTTTTTCACGTAAAGTTCTTCTTCTACCATTATCTGGTTCAGATTCAATTTCATTAGAATGTGATGATGAATTATCAATTAAGAAACTCATTTATTTATTTTTAAATAAAATGTCAATAAAAATTCAATTGCTTGAAATACAACAAAAAAAGTTCCAGAACTGCCGTTGCCGTTGCCGTCTGTCACTAGAGTACACAAAATTTTATTGATTTTTTAAGTGTTGCCATGCCAGCATAAATGATAAAAGTATTTTACCAAATGGCATTTATTACGTTGCCCTTAAAGTAGTTTGTAGGGATAATGAGTTTGGATTTAGTTAAGATTTCGATCAATCCATTTCAATAACTCCACGAAAATTGTCGGATTATCAAATTGGATTGAAATATTCGACTTTTGTTGTGTAAAACTTTTTTGTGTTAAAAATGGTTCAATATTGGGGAAACGAGAATATTTCAGAGTGAGGAGGAAGTAAACGTATTAAAATAATGTATAGAAGAAAATATATTAAAATTAATTTACAGGAAAAATTTAGTAAAATAAAAATAGTAATATAATATTTATTATAAATTTTTTTTTATATATCCATTTATTTAACAATACTTTGCTACTTTTTAAATTCAATATACATAAATATTCTAACAATATAATTATTTAAATCTATCTTTAATATATAAATCTATCTTTAATATATATACATAATTATTTAAATCTATCTTTAATATAAATTTCATATAAATCTTATCAAAGCTATCAACGCAATGTGCATGGAAAAAATGCGGATTGAAATTGTATTTTTTGACTAATCTATATATAAATAACCTCTTTTCAATCCAATCCGAACAAAATTATTTCCGTGGGCAACCGTAATTCAATCCAATTCAATCTCTATTTCCACGTACACTGATCCGGATTTAACTAGATTTCAATCATGTATGGCATATGCCAATTGATTTGCTAATTCCTTTGACTATATAATGGACTACTAATTGACTGAAGTTTCCTTTGCGGCCATGATAAATAAATCCGGCCACATATTTGGCTAGAAGCATTTTAGTATTTTGCAGTCAAAATGGTGGGGGTTTGATTCAATACTAAAAATTTACTTCACTTACTAATGCCTCAGGTACTGTCTGCAAGCCATCTATTCGGACATGGCCATTTTGCATATAAGTTATATATATATATTTTTGTCTAAAATGCGAATCCAATATCCGGTTCTCTTAACTTCCGAACATCACGTGTGAAACCGGCCCAAAAAGTATCTTTGTTTATAGGCGCAATACTTTTTCATATATATGATATATAAATCAAGTTTTCGCTGTTTTCAGAATTGTCAAAAATAATAACTATAAAAGTTCAATTTTTATAACCCTAAAATATTAAAAATTATTAAACCATCTTTAAACTTCTCAAAAGATCTAATCTAAAATATATTACATATTTTAAAACAATTTGAAAGGTAAATCAGTTAAAATTTAAAAATGTATAAAAAGTTATTGTTTAATGTGTTTTTGTGACTATTAAAATATAATATATGTATTATATTAATTAATAATGTTTTACTATATATTTGTTATATATCTTATACGTATATAACAAATAATTTAATAATATGCTTTAATTGTGTTATCTTATTATGAAATTTAATTTAACAGACTCACAAATTGCACAAATAATATTAAATTGATTTCGACAAGATGATTCGTTTTACAAAATGCTTACAACGTTATAAAAAACATTTCAATGTAATCAGCGGAGCAACAAAATCAATATCATCTATAGATTTTCAACCAGCACCTAAATCAAAGAAATCACCAGGTCCAGAAATATTAAAATTAACTGAAAGGAAATATTCACCCGGTCAAGAATATCATAATTTTTTATGTACGAGAGTAGAAAATATACCTGAATTTTCTTTAACTAGTTATTTATTTAAACATACGAAAACTGGAACACAACTTTGGTATTTGGATCGTGATGATTCAAATAATGTTTTTTCTGTGAATTTCCGCACAACACCATATGATTCAACGGGTTTACCACATATTCTTGAGCATAGTGTATTATGCGGATCCAAAAAATATCCAGTTCGAGATCCATTTTTTAAAATGTTAAATCGTTCGGTAGCAACATTTATGAATGCTATGACTGGTCCAGATTACACATTATATCCATTTTCATCAATGAACGAAACCGATTATCGTAATTTACAAAAAATTTATTTAGATGCTGCTTTTCGTCCAAATTTACAATATTTAGATTTTCTACAAGAAGGGTGGCGTTTAGAACATGTAAATTTAAATGATAAAAATTCAGATTATATAATTAAAGGTGTTGTTTATAATGAAATGAAAGGTGCTTTTTCAGAAAACTCTTCAATATTTGCGGAACAATTATTACATAGCATTTTACCAGATCATACATATGGTAATTGTTCTGGTGGTAATCCATTAGAAATACCAAAACTAACTCATCAAAATTTAGTTGATTTTCATCAAAAATATTATCATCCAAGTAATTCAAGAATATATTGTTATGGTAGTTTTGATTTGCAGAAATCATTAGCCTATATAAATGAACATTATTTAAGTAAATATGAAAAAATTGATGATTGTTATAGTGAAATACCGTGTCAAAAACGTTGGTATGAGCCAAGAAATGTTCATATCTCAAGTCGTTTTGATAATATGGGTGCACCATTTGAGAAACAAAATCAAATATCAATTGCATTATTAATGAGTGATATTACAGATATATATGAAACATTTGTATTGCATATTTTAACTGCATTACTAGTGAAAGGTCCAAATTCATATTTTTATAAATCATTAATTGAACCAAATTTCTCTGGTGGCTATAATCAAACTACTGGTTTTGATCCAAATGTTAAAGATACGTTACTAAGTGTTGGTTTACAAGACATAAAAGTTGAAGATTTTGGACGAGTTCAAGATATTTTCGATACAACGATACATAACGTTGTTACAAATGGTTTTCAAAAAGATCATATTGAAAGTGTTTTACATAATATTGAATTAGGATTAAAACATCAAACACCACAGTTTGGTATTGGTTTATTATTTAATACAACACCACTTTGGAATCATGATGGTGATATATTTGCTGCATTAAAAGTTGAAGAATTAATACATAAATTCCGTAAATCTTTAGAAGATGATCCAAAATATTTACAAAATAAAGTTAAATATTATTTTCAAGATAATAAACATCGTTTAATATTAACAATGTCACCCGATGATCATTATGAACAAAATTTCCAAAAAGCTGAAAAATCATTATTAACAGATAAAGTTAATATTTTAACTGATGCAAATAAATTGGAAATTTATGAAAATGGTTTAAAATTAGAACAATCACAAAAAGCACCACCAAATGTTGAACTTTTACCATGTTTGTCCATTGATGATGTCAAAAAACCACCTGAACCTTATTCATTAGATATTGTTAAATTGCATACTGTACCGACACAATGCTGTACAATTCCAACAAATGGTATTTCATATTTGAAATTATATTTTGATTCAGCTGCTTTGAGTAAAGATGAAATTCATTTAATACCACTTTTTTGTGAAGTAATCAATGAAATGGGTACAAAAAATTATGATTATCGTACTTTTGACAAAATGGTTACAACTGCAACTTCAGGCATTGCTTTCAAATTACATTTTTCTGAAAATATTTATACCAGTCAAACCTATAATTTAGGTATATTTATGGCAACTCATGCACTTGACTTAAACGTGCCAAAAATGTTTGAACTTTGTGATGAATTATTAATTAATTTTGAAATGACTGATATAAAGCGTTTAACAATGTTATTACAAAATTATCTATCATCATTATCTGTTGGTATTGCAAGTTCTGGTCATTTATATGCAATGCAAAGTTGCAATGGTTTAGTAACAGATGCAGCTAAATTAAAATCATTATTAGGTGGTGTTGAACATATAGATTTTATGAAAAATTTAATTAAAAATAAAACACCTGAAAAAATTATGCAAATGTTGGAAAATTTAGGTCATAAAATGTTCAATGCAAAGACCATGCGAGGTTGTTTAAATACATCTGAAGAATTTTATCCAAAATTAATAGAAAATTATGAGAAATTTATAAAGAATTTACCTGAGAATGAAATATCCGAATGTGTAAATTCAATAAACTTATTAGAACCTAATAATCAACATTTTATTATGAATATACCAGTAAATTATTGCGCCAAATCATTTATGACTGTACCATATACACATCCTGATCATCCAAGATTACGACTAATAGCAAAATTCCTATCCGCTAAATATTTGTTACCAGTTGTACGTGAACAAAATGGTGCTTATGGCGCTGGCGCTAAATTAGGATTAGATGGTATATTTAATTTTTTCAGTTATCGTGATCCGAATTCGATAAAAACATTAAATGTTTTTGATGATAGTTATAAATGGCTACAAGACAATTTAAAAATTATTAATGAACAAACTTTATTTGAAGCAAAATTAGGTGTTTTACAACAATTGGATAGCCCAATAGCACCTGGTAATAAAGGCGCTGATTTCTTTTTATATGGTTTATCACAAGAAATTTTTAAAAAATATCGTCAAAGAATGTTAAATACTACTGTTGCTGATATACATAAAATTATTGATAAGTATTTTAAAAATGAACCAAAACATTATGGACGTTGCATTTTGGGACCTAAAAATTCAGATATTCAAAATCATAGTGAAAAATGGACAACGATTGGAAATTAAATTTTGTTAAATATTTTACTTTTAAGATATTGTTTTACATTAAAATTGTTATTAAACGAAAAAAAAATTACAAAAACTTGTTTCAAAATAAAAAATATATTTAATGTTGTAATATATTTAATCAATTCAAGATATACTTAAAAATATATAAAAAGAAAATTATGTATTAGTAAAAAAAATGTACTTTGAGCAATTTGTATTTATTTATTTTATATAGTTGTACAAAAATGGCACTTCCCAATAAATTTAATAATGCTACAAAATATTTTGAATCTGCAATATCTTTTTTGAACGAATTTTCGTGGATTTACAAAACATCGAATACTAATTTTATTAAAGATGGAATATTAGATGAGTTTCCAACAGAATGGAAAAAATACTTTTATGGAATTACTAATGAAAATTTAAATTCATTCCCAAATAACAATAACAAGGTAAAGAAAAAATGTATTTAAAAATAATTCTTAATGTATATTCAACTATAGTTATATTTTTTTTAGGATCAAGTACCAGAATCACTAAAACAATTTCAAAAAACTGTTAATGAATTAAAACCATGCAATGATATTATTTTAATGAACTCCGATGAACCTACTTTATATTTTCGTAAAATGAAACCAAAAAAATTACATGAAATATCGCGATTATCTATACTTATTGCCGAAATATGTTCAAATGATGTCGATATTTTAATAGATTTTGGATCAGGTTTAGGATATCTAAGTGAAATATTATATAAAAATTATAATTATAAAATTCTTGGCTTAGAATGTGATGAAAATCGTGTACAAAGTTCAATAGAACGACAAAATAACTATTATTCTAATTCGAAAAATAATATTTTTTATAAAAAATTACTAATTACTGAATCTTGTAGTGAAATCATTTTACAATATGTAAATGATTTATTTCCCACTACAAAAAATCCAAAAATTGCAATAATTGGATTGCATTCATGTGGTGATCTTACGATTACTTCGATGAAATTATTTTATGAATTAAAAGAAGTTAAGAAATTAATAATTATGCCATGTTGCTATCATAAATTAGAATTGATTAAAGATACTAACAATAAATTTCAAAATTTTCCTTTAAGTGAAACAATGTGTAATGTTAATAATCTGTATATAAATGACGAATTATTAAATAGACCCTTTTTACGATTAGCTTGTCAGCAAACATTATCACAATGGAAAAATATGAAAGAAGAAGATCATTTGAAACATGGAAATGAAATGTTTATAAGAGGAATTTTAGAATGTATTTTAAATAAAAATGAATCTTTATCAAAAGTAAAAAATTACAAAAAAATCTTAGCAATTGAATCTAACAATAAAATTAATATAAATAAATTTGATCAAATTAAAAATCAATATCAATTAAAAGATAAATTTTCCAATGACTGTAGTATAATTAAATGGAATGAAGAACATGAAAATAAATTTCAAAAAATTTGGATAAAATATTCCGAAGGCCATAAATTATCTGAAGCCTTAACTTGTCTGCAAACATCTTTGCAAGTATGCAATTTTAATGCATTAGATATGTATATAAATGTTTTATTTGATTCTAATTTTCAGAGTTTATGTGAAAATCTAGTTTTATATGATCGGATTTGTTTTATGGAAGAACAGGCAATTACTAAAAATATAAAAATTATTACCAATTATCAAAAAATTTTGGATGATGCGCTGTCACCAAGATGTTCTGTGTTAATTGCTGAGAAACATTAGCTAGTAGAATTCTAAATTTTTGTAATATTTTAATAATATATATTGTATAATATAGATAGCTAAGCTATATACGCATAATAAAATAAAGTTATACTTATTTGATATAATTTAAAATTTTGATTTTATATTGTTATACAATTGAGTAATCAATTATAATATTGGTGCTAGAGCTAGACCAATATAATTATTGATTACTCAAAAAATAGTAAATTAATAATAATACAATAGCGAATGAATGTTAAATCTTGATAGCATCTCGATTTATCGTTTACGTTCGTTTCACATCGTTTTAAAACGATCGTAAATTCATTCGATACGTTTTGAAAAAACGTAACATCTTGCCCGATACAGGTCCATTTTGGAAGGCTGACTACTCCTTTTTAAATAAATCAAATATTTGATGAAATATAATATATTTACTGCATATTTTGAAAAACGTTTTGTGGTTCTACAATTTTTGGGTCTGTTGAGTACTGTATTATCAAAGATTTTTTGGTTCACAGAGAATTTTAAAATTGTTATGCTAATCAGAATAAATCAAAAAAAGATTCATTTACCATAATTTCATACTGATATACATATTATTATTTTTTTAATGTTTATTTATATTATGCTCAAATAATATTTTACTATTTATAAAAACTTCAGTAATGTATACAATAACAGAAAACACTATATCAAATAATATGCAGAATACACCATAAATAAACTTTGTGTTGTTATTTTTGTTAAGTTTTTCATAAATATCTTTATATATACCATAAAATAATGGTAAAGATACTTAATTACTAATGCGGGCATAAAAGCTTTGAAATTTAATTATCTATAAGAGTTTGTCGTGCGTAATCAAAAAGCAACAAGACAATATTCAGCCTACCTATATATCTTCATTATACAAATTTTTATATATTATACATATAATAATTTTTCACATACATATGTAATTTACCATGTGGTACACCAATTTTGGTTTCTATTGTTGACAGAATGAATCTTCTAATTATATAAACAAACATAGTGATTTATAATTAGAAACAAATACAGGGTTGTAAATTGTAAATATTTTGATTAGATACCAGGGAAATAAACTGTAAAACTGTGAAATAATCGTAAACTAACATTTTAATTTTATATAAAATAATGTAATTAAAAAGAAAAGTTAAATAAATATTACGTCATTACATAAATTGTCCTTAAAAAATCCAACCCAAGAGCTACTTATACATTCAATTTGTATTTCAGATTTGTAACAAATTATAATCAATTAAAATATTATTTCAAATAATACTTTATTCACCTCGTAACTGAAACTTGATACCATTAAAAATTTATATTCCTTTATGCATTGAACTTATATGCCCTCAATTTAAACTGAAAATTCAAAAATCTTACCATTTTTATTTTTAATAATTTAATATTAAACATCTCACAACCGAAATTTATATTAAAAACAAAATATTATGCTCATGGGGCATATACCTTTTTTTAAAAAAATAGGTGTAGAAACAACTCACTAATTTCATTATTACCTATACGAGAAAAGTAAAACATTTTTGTTTATTTTGTACTCTAATAATTAATTACATTAAATCAACATAATTGATATAAAATAAGAGAAGCAAAAAAAGAACAAAAAATCGATTTCGGAAAATCTATGTTGTAATCGAATTTAATTTTATAACCGTCTTATAATATACATATTATAAAATAAGTACGATATTTTAAGAATTTTAAAATTGAAATATAAGTATATAATTTGTATTAATGATTTATACAATAATTATAAGAAAACTATTAAAGATACTTTACTTTATTATACTTATTATGTATGATGAGATCTACTAAGACTAATCAAACAGTAGAAATTCGAAAATACAGATAATCTACTCCATAATCTTTGGAAAAACATAAGCAGCCTTTACCTGCCTTTAGGTATATATTGTATATTGTAGCATGATGGTAAGTGTATAATTTCCGCAATTTTATAGACTTAAGACTTCTTAGGCATACTGTGTAATACCGTAATACGAATACCTTGTCGAATTTAGCAAAGTGTAAAACAATGCATACATTATTTTCTCGTTATTTGGAATACTTTCAGTTTACTGATTACTGATCCATTCTCGTATAGACTAATGAATTTTGTCAATTCAAATTTCGTTGCATTAGTCTTCGACATTATATAAAATGTCTAAATAATGTATAACATTAAATTTGTTATGTTATGTCTATGCCAAACGGTTTTTGGCATTTTTACAGAATGCCCAGCCCCAGGCATAATAAATTACGAATTTGTAACGTTGCCTCTATAAATACATATTATAGTAGGACGAGTGAAATTTATATTTGTACATGAAATTTACATATACAAATTTCATACGTGTGTTTATCATAACAAAAATTAATACATATTTGTAAAATTACTATTTTTTATACTAAATATCAAAACTTGCCCTAATAAATTAAGGAAAACCGCTAGTCAGCAACTTATTTTAAAGAATTTTTAATAATAATATGTAAGCAAAGCCGTTTCCGTATTATATACGTCTTTGATCTAAGTACTATTCTAAATTTTTTGTCAAAGTGATGAAAAGTAAATGAAATGACTGAAAAACTGAACTACACAATTTGTAAATTAAGGATAAAAATAGTGTGTGTGTGTGTGTTTCTAAAAGAGACGAGTGTGTTAGGTAATCAGAGATCATATATGATATGGAACTGTATAATAGTCCGTGTTAATATTTTCGGTTCGTAGAGTATCTACCCGCGATATAGTTTTAGATTTTTTAATTTAATTACGAAATATCCTTATCTACACATCTCTATTTACCCTTCCTTCTATTCGAATTTATGAGATTTAAGAAGTACGGTAATATAACTGTTTTTAAATAATTTAGTTTTGTACAATCTTTTCAAATTAAAACTCAGAATAATTATAGCTAATATATATATATATATATGTATACATATATAAATGTAAATGTACCACTATATTTTAACATTAAATTTAAATTTTTTATTTAAAAGAAATACATAATTTATGCTTTTAGTTACAGTGCAATAAATATATAATTTTAATAATATATTTTAACATTTTTTATATACAATTTTCAATTTTTTATAATATATGTATGTATATTATACAATCATGTAATTTATATTTGTTTACATTAAATATTTTTGGAGGTAAATGTTTTTAAAAAGTAATTTTAAAATTTGTAGCAATTAGTTTTTTGTAAATACCCTTCGGAGGCTGCCAGATTTTTTTTTTTTTATCCTTAACTATTGTAATATGTATTACAATAGTTAAGGATAAAATAATTAAATACTTTTACATTTAACACTTTCATTATGATTTATACAATTAAAAATATTTCAATGATTGATAAACATTAAAACTTAACTATATTGTTTATATAATATAATTTTTAAATGACATTTATTTATTTTTTAATATACATATATAGAAAGCTTAAATTGCATAAAGTATTATATGTATATAAATAAGTTTACTTTATATATAAAGAAATAATTTGGATTATTTTTTAAATTTTACAAATACAAAATTGAAATTTTTCCAGCCAATAAAATTTCAATTTTGTATCTATTAAAATTGAAAGTCTAAAAAAAGTCACATTTTTCATTTGTCGAATTGGAACATTATTTCTTTTTTATATATTTATATTTTATTACACATTTATTAAGATTTGTTAATAAATAAAAAAAAATTTGGTAAATATTTTATTAATTATGTGAGTAGATTGTTAGTTTTACCCAGATACGATTTGGTTTTTTTTTGTCAGGCAATAATTTATGATTCATAAAAAATTATGGTTATTAATTTTGTATATAATTACCAGGTTTTAAATTTTCAACATAATTATTGATGTCATTTTCCCTGAAATAAAAATATAAAATAATATTTATAAATTTTATATCAGTTTTATTTAAAAATTACAGGTGAATTCCAAAAAAAAATTAACTTGAAATATTTTAAAAAACTCATTTTTGAATTAATTTTAAATTCATATATAATTGAATTTAAAATCAATTTATGTAATTTAAATGATCAACTATTACTTATTAGGTAATATTGTACTCCACACAAAATACTTACACATTATTACACCGATAGAAATTTTTATAACCAGTATAAATGCAAGAAACTTTTGTCAAAATATTTGATTGATTTGATGAATCTTGTTCATAAACTTCTTCAATATTTTCACTTGCTCTTTTACCATATCGGGATCCAAGGAAAAATCTATCATTACGTGGTGCAACATTTAAACGTCTTGTTTTTGATTCATATAATTGTGGCGATGATCTACCATATCGACTGCCCACAAAGAAATTTGGTCTTTTATCTGCGGAAAAAACATCTTTGAAAAATTTATACGAAAAAAAAAGTCATTGAAAAATAATATTTTTTAAAATGTTAAGAAAATATTGTATTTTCAAATAATGTTCTTTGTATAGTTTTTCAAACATCTATGATTAAAAAAATATAATCAAAATTATGTCCCGCAGAAAATAAAAATAAATTGAAAATTTGATAACAAGAAAAGGATATGATATTTCAGAATTTTAAATTATTTTTTAAACATTTTTTTTTTTTTGCATTATTTTTTCATAAAAAGAATGTGAAAAAATATTGCATTAACATAAATTGATTTCGATTTTTCTATCTACTACTATTAGAAAGCATGATTTCTTACCATCGATTTTTTGAATTGTTTCATCTGCATCAAATCCATCAGATGATATTTCATTTGCAATTACAAAGGAAGCTAACGCCACCATAAATCCAACAAATATATAGGATGAAATATTTGTCATCATTGTTGGGTGAAATATGAATATATTGTCACAAAATTTCTCTATTTATTTTGTTTTAATTACAGCGGTGAGTCAATTTTTTTATAGGCCTGTGAAATAAATAATATTTATTGATAGTAATTTTTTTTATTTTTCTACAAACAAATATATTATGATAACCGTACATTAGTGTACGAGATGATATTTGTGAAAATTATTAAAATAGAAACAAAATGAAAATAAAACAATTGTAAGGATAATTAAGTTTTTAAATAATGATGTTATTAGTAATTGGTCAAATTTTAAATTAATTAAAAAGTTATATGACATAAGCTTATTATGCCTATTCTTAAAGTTAACATATATATGTATATTAGGCACTCCAGGTTTCTAAAATATAACAACCCAACCCAGTCCTCAGAATTAATACAAGTATTACACAGATTTATTAGTTACGTTACAAATTTATGATGATGTATTGATTGAAAATATCGTTTGACACATCGATAGATAATATGAAAATTTAAAATAGTAATGTAACAAAAAGCTAGCGAAAATTTAAAAACATTTATAATTATGATATCCTCGAATTGAAGGGTGTAATTGATTTATAAAAAAAAATTTGAAAATTACAACTATCTGGTAATAGTAAAAGAAAAATTATGACCGTCCCAGTCAATAAATACTTTAATTCTCGTAAAGTGAAGCTCATTTAATTGAGAATATAATGTAACTAATGATTTTAAACGACTTTTATATTAAGACATCATGTGTTATACAGCAAAAAGATATGTTAAATCTACAATAACAATAAGTTATAACTTTTCAACCCGGTAATTAACTAAGTCGTATCGAAGTTTTACCTTACAATAGACGTGTTATTAATATAAAACTCAATAAATCCTTTAATTTTTTATTAATATTCAGTTGAGATAGTCATCATAAAATTATGAAATGTAAAAATTCTCATTATTTACTTTTTATATGTTAACATATCAAAAATTGTTTTATATGTTAACATATCAAAAATTGATAGGTCCAATAAATTTTGATTTTTTTTTAATTATCTGGTTTTATTAAATTTTGTTTTCCAGATGATTGTTCGATTTTTTCTCTTTTTGAAAATAAAATTTATTGGATAAATATAAATTACTTTGGTGGAGAAAAATCAATTTATCTTCTTCAGAATATTTATATATGAAAATAAAAATAAAGCATTAATTTATTTATTATTATTATTATGCATTTAAGAATATAATTATATATGAATATTTAGTGAAATATCATAAAAAAAAGTAATCAGATTTTAAATAATAAATCGTTTTAATTCATTGAATATTTAATTTGATACGAAAAATTTCAAAATATAAAAAAAACGAAAGATTGTGAGTGCTATATAGAAATTCTAAATTTTAAATTCTGCACAATAAAAATTGAATTTATAATTTATGTAAAGAGTAATGAAAGGTATTTTATTTATATTTTATAATAAGCATTTCAAAGAACTGTTTTAACCAGGCTAGGCACAGAAAAATGATTATAGGAATTAACATATCAATAATTTCGAATTACTATAATTTTGGATGAAAGAAAGAGGTTATTCGAAATTTATAGTTATTACATTGTTAAAATGATACAAAAAAATAGCCCTCAATTATTTTATTAAAGCTCTTCAATAACAAAAAATTAGTAATAACTTATTTATTTCAGTAATATTATTTATTAATCAATAATATAATGGCAAAAAATATATAGCATTAAACAGCAAAATTCATAAATACTATCATAAATTATAAAAGAATATTCATTTATTATCAAATTTTAGTTACTAAAGTAATTACCGAAAACTCTGAAATATACTTACGAGTAAACATATTTATAAGTAATTTTTTGGAAACTAATAAATAAATTTCAAAATTATTTTGAAAATCTTATATAGGTAATCAATTTTCTGATGAATTGACTTGTAATTAAATCTTTTTTTTATAATTCAAATTTCTGAATACATATACGAGTATATTATAAATATTCAATTATTGAATTCAAAATTAAATTATTTTATTAATTAATTTATATTTGATAGAAAAATTTAGATATAGCTAATTATTTTATATATACTAATACTAAACAAGATAACTAAAGATTACTATGATATTTTTAAAAAATAGATAAAGCGTTCCATTTTATATTTAATTAAATTATATTATTATATTATAAATTATAATACTAGAAGGTGAATTTTTTTTGTTATCATAATAAACGAAAATTAATTACTTTCATCATATTTTAATATTAAAAGTTTATTATAAATAGTGATGGTATAAAACTATTTTTGGTAATTGTGGTGAAAATTTCTAAAAACATAACACAAATTATAATCAAATATTGGTTTTTGGATATATAAAATACATATAATAATAAGGGTTGTTCAAATTTTTAAATAAATAGTATATGAGTAAAAAATTATCTACATAAAATATTAAAATTTTAATAATTTTATTATTTCAAATAACGTTTTTACATAAACATAATTTTTTTTGTAATATATAGCTATATTAATTTTTCTTAATTTTTCTTAATGAAAAATTTACTAATTAAATATCAATTTGAAATTAATTAAAATATACACTGAAAAGTAATATAGATAATTGTCGATTATTATATAATATATTGTCTTTAGTATGGTCTAAAAATATGGGGTTAGAGCTATAACACTATTTATAGGTCGTTACATTAGGAAAGAAAGTAATGGAATTTAAAAGGATATTTTGGGAATGTTTTATTTTGGTTTAAACCTTTATAAACGTACTATCAAAGCCGTATATATGTATATATAATATACTGCTTTGATACTATGCTTGTTGAAAATTGTAGTTACACTATAATTTTATGATAAACTAGATTAATAATTATTAACAATATTTAAAATTTTACATATTTTTAAATTGTTTCACGGCTATACAAAAGCATACCATCAAAGAACTGGAAAATATTAAAAAATAAAATGCATAATTAAATGATTATACATTATATACACAAACTCTAATTGGTTTCATTACAGAATTTAAAATTGTACAAAATTATGCAAATAATGAAAAATAATGAAATTTTATATTTTAATTCATGGAAAAAATCTTCAAAATATCAGTTATCTTATTATAAACTTTATTATTGTTTATCAATTAAAAAATATAGTGACTATGAAACAATATATGATATGATCACATGTTAATGTTATTATAATTCAATTTCTTCTTACAAATGTTCGAAATAACTTAGCATTAGAAAATCTATTAAAAACTTAAAAATTAAAATCTATTTTAATCCATTTTTAAAAAAAAACATTAGCACAAAATCATTATTAATCCTTTAACATAAGATTCCAATGTTATTTTTTCAGTTTTTACCCTTCAAGTTCTTACTTTTACTTACTTTTAATGTTATATAAGTATTTCGTGTCAAATTATATTAATAATAATATAATTGATAATGAAATCAGCAATTTATGAACCTAGGCAACATTGAAAGGATATAAATCATTTAAAAATTAATTTCTTTATAATATTATAAAATATATAATTATGTATATGTACTATATATATATTTATATTTTTTAAGTATTTTAAAGGTCGATTAACTATCTAATGTTACACCTTATAAAAAAAGGAAAAAATAAATTAAGAAAAATTTTCTTCTACCCTTTTTTTAAGTAGAAACCACCTGAAAAAAGGTGTTAATACAAATTAATTTAATGATAAAAAAAATTATAAATTAATATTTATTTTCAATAGCTAATACCAAATAATCTAAAGAAAAGGCCCTCCATTTTATTAGAATATTTATTAACCCTTTAAAAAATTATAAAAATAGATTTAAAAGATCAGATACAATGTTTGTTTATTGAATATTTTGTTTTTAAAAGAGGAAAAATTGTTTATGTAAAACGATTTTCTTTACAGATTTTTTTTTTGTTTTACTTTGTATATTTTTTTTTTAAACACAATCATCTTCGACTAACAGACATTGAAGCAGTAGTATTGTAATTTTTGGGAACGACTTAAAGTCACAGGAATAGACATTAAATTGAAATTTATAGGCTAAAAATTAAATTTCTTTTCAAAATACAATAATTATTTTGAGCATAAAATAATTTTAATTTTATTCCATAAATTTAATAGCTCTTAATCTGCAAGTTTACCTAAATTTTCTGAAATGATGAAGATATATTTTGATGGTGGTTAGATTTCACCACAAAAAAAACTTATATTGTTACTTTTGCCATGTTTGTGTATACTCGTATGTATCGTGTTTAAGAGAATGATAATGTTATTTTGTCTTTATTTCATTATACAAGAATATGAAGGGTGTCATGTTTTGTTTTAGTTTTCTTGTTCATAATATTCACCTACCACCCCTAACCTAACATTAAATATTTTAATCTGTAATAGAAGAAAATTGCGATTTTATAATATTTAAAAAAAAAAAATATATTTTAAATACATGTTTCGTATTTTATATTAATTTATGTAATTAAAATATGGAAATTATTTAATACTAGTCATGTAGCCAAAGATTAAAATAATACATATTTCATTTTGTTTGTTACCACCTATCAGTTCCCATAATAGACCAATACCACAATAATCAATCCATCATCTGTATAAAACAAAATTAAGAAAAATTATGCTTCCTTCTTATAAGTTTTTAGCCATAAAGTGAGATTTACTTTTATTTTCATCTATACATTTATAAAATAACTTAAATTTTGAAGATTGATTTGCAAACGAAAACGAATATTTTTTTCCCTTCATAATAATTGCACATAATTTTTTTTTAATTTTTAGTAATTATTTTTAAAAAATATGGATGATTTATTGTTTATAGTTAATAAAAATTATATAATTCTCTGTTAATTGCCATATTTTTATTGGATAATAGATATTACAAAATGAAAAGTACAATATCCATTTTTATAAATTTTAGAAGGTATCGGAATCCATTAGCTATGAGTGAGAGTTTTTACTTTTCGATATTTATAACTCCTAATTAAGCTCGTGCTATATTTGTTAGGCTATGTAGTTGTATACCAAATTTTGTTGAATCCATTTTAAGAAAATTAGATTTTCCGGCTTAAATAGCTCAATACTATTTATAATAATGTTTATCATAATTTTTTTCATTAAATAATGTATGAATATGATTGGTTATGTATTCAATGCGTTGGTTCAATGTTGGCAACATAAATTTGTTTCTAATTAATTTCAAAATAAAGCCGATTGTCGAGGGAACTTCAACCAGGTAGAATTAGGCCCACGTACAATTGTTGAACAATAAGAAGGACAATTCTAAAATATGTATATTTTTATATGTATAAACAAACATTTTTATAATGTACACCAATTGCAATTAAATTGTGAGAGGCAGATAGGAAAGTTTCTACTAAATAAATGTCAAATTGTTTAATTAGATTTTATATATAAATTTTGTTCATATAAAATTATAAAATATTACTTTGGGCAAAATTTAAAATATTTAATTTATTCAACTGCATATAAAAAAGGTAAACTTTCACTGAAAAATACAACGATTTTGTTTAATTTTCAATTTTTAAAGTTCGAAATTGTCAATAGATCTGTTGCCATTATTCTATAACTATAGAACTTATAACAAATTATAGTTAGTTGTAAGAATTAATAACATTTAATTTCCATAACATAGAAATTACATCGCCATAAATAAAAGTGCATTTTACTTATCCAAATATTTACATATTTTAATTTATAATAATAATGAATTTTAGTTAAAATTTAAAATAATAATTAACATCTTAAAACTTAATAGAAAATAGATTTAAATTAAAACACTTCTTTCACTTTATATTTGATAGTGAATGACGGTAAAAGAAATACGTGCGTGTTTGCATTATCCTCCTTTATACGATGTATTACATCAAGGATTTTTCAAATATAAAGTCAAGGACTTTTTAAAAATACATAGTATACATATTTCAGATTTCTTAGAATATTCATATGTATGTACATATATCTTCAATTATCTGAATTTGAAATTCTTTATAGTCTTAAGTCAAGCTGAAAAAATTACAAGCTGAATATCAATGTTTGGAGCAAAAGTTTTCAAAAATATTAAAAAAAAACTGGAACTATTATACCAAAATATTAATGCCTACATTTTTGTATTGTCTTAAAATTTGTCTTAAAATTTCTATTGAAAATTTCTTCATCTTGTAGTAAGTAATATTCAAACACATTTACGTCAATGCAATTTTATCAATATTTTCTTTCTAAAAAGGATTTTCGTTGGCATTAATAACGAATATGCACTTGTAACTAAAATTTGAACAACCTACATCATTATTTTCTTTCTACACTTTACAAAATACGTTGTTTATTTTATTTTATACTTGGTAAAAGTATTTTCAAAAAAAAATTTACAACTTCTTTGCTTCACGATTATGCTTTTAGGTTCACCAGACACAATTCTTTTAAGCTTTTAACCTATACACAAAAAAAACTTTACGAAACAGAAACTTTTGTCATAATATTAACACAAAATGATGAAACATTGGTTTTTTTATTTATTGATTGAAAATCAGAAGAACATATAATATTTTTTTGTCTTGATAAAATTGAAAGATAAATTTAAGACATTTTTTTTTTAAACTTCCCTTTGCAACCATTTTTATAGGACGTACATATATATTTATTAGTTCCATATTGACGTAGTGCTATTACTATATGTAATTAAAATTTATTTATGAAAATTTAATTATCCCAGATTTTAAACACCCAGATTTAAAATATATAGGATCCTATCCTAGGTTTAAAAAGATATTTTCTATTTCAAATCTTAAATGTTTATTTATGCTAAATTTATTAATTGAAAAAACTAGAAACCAAATAAATGATTTTAATCAAAAAGTTAATTTTTTTTAAAACAGTTGAAATTACCAATTGTTTGCAAATATGAAACTGAAAAATTTGAATAGCCCACAATTAAAATGATTTTTGAAATTTAGTTTACAAACTAAATTTAGAAACCTAATAAATGCTTTCATTGCGCGATAAATAAAAAAAATTTAATAATTTTTAGTTCTATAATGTGAAATTAACAAAAATATATTTGAATAGCTTTCGTTTAACTTCAACCACCTTCAACACGTTAATTAATTATATAATTTTAAATTATATTAATCATATATAATATAATAAGATTATGTTCTTGGTTATATTTATTACTATACCATACAATTTTTAATGTCTAGTCGAAATTGATTTTTCCCATTATATAGTCAAAATTGAAAAATTAACTATTAATATCTCAATCTTAAAGATTAATTTTGGTTAATTTAATGGTTTTTATTATATGGTATACTAAATTTAAGCAAAATCACAAATATTAAAGATAAAAAAATTTACCAGTAAAATAACATACATATATAAATGACAAAATATAAAGGAAACCAAATGAGCATTAAATAAACAATTAGCACATGAAAATAAAGAAACATTTATATTTGCAAATAGGTAAATTTCCTTTCTCCTATGGGAATTTGAAATTATTTATATTGAATTCACAAATTACAGTGGAAATAATAAAGAAAATATATTTGAGATTAAATGAAAATTTAACACTAGCTTATATAGTTAAGTTTAGCATAGAATATAATAATTATGTATTGCATTTTATGGAATGAGTTTATTTTCATTTCAAAGTTGACACGATTTTTAAATGAAACTGGAAACAATTTCTTCCCATCAAAAAGCTGAGCTTAGCAGAATACTATTTCTACTTCTGGTATAGGATAAAAATGAATTAAACATGTGCTATATTTGTTTACTCTTCTAAAATGAAACAAGACAAATATTTTATTATTTATGTTTTGGGATGTTTTAATCCAAAAATTCAGTAACTTTGAAATTTTTTAATTTTAGTTCGAATAACATTGAAATCACATTGTTCATTGGAAGAAGAAATTTACAATTTTCGTATCCTTTTTTTTTTACATTTATTTATATTTTTGTCTGAAGTAAAAGTTATCAATAATTTTGTTCACTTTATGATTAAATATTCATAAGATAAATTATTTTTAATAATATATTTCTATAAGGAAAATCATTTTTATGATAATTTTTAATTAACCTTTATGACTCTATAAATACTTAAATTTAATTTATATTCCAATCTATTTTAATGCGAATATAAAAGGTGTCTTTGTACTATAATAAAATTTTGTTATTACTTTCGTAAAATTGTTTTAAAAACTTTGTTTATAATTTACCCACATATACATAGACAAATTATATTAGATCCTTGTTTTGTTTTGTTTTTTTTTTTTTTATATGCAGAAACACAAACATCAAAATTAATCAACTTTTTTTCAATGTAATATTTTTAATATTAAAAGAAAACTTAAATACTTGCATGTAGGTATATGTGGTTTATTATTAAAAATACTACATCGTATAGCTTAAAGGTCCCGCGGGTGAACTTCCGGTAATTCCCAAGATCTAGAAGGTCTGCTGGAGGTGTAACCAAAAAATAATATAAATAATATAACAAACTAATTTCTATATAAATGTTAAAACACACCTTTGACAAACACTCATTTTAATTTAACTTTGTTTCATATATATAATAATAATACCGTATTTTGAGTTGATAATTGTATAATTAAGTTAAATGAAATTAAAATTATTAAATAAAAATTATAATGAAAATAATTATTTGTTTGGTCGTGCATTAAAAAAATACGAAATCAAAAAATTATAATAAGTAATTCATTTAATGCATTTTAATAAATTAAAAAAATACAATTAGGTGAAGCTTAATGTCTTACTTCTTTCTTCTCTTAGCAGAAGTAAGTTTAACTCAAATTAAATTTGGGAGAATGCTAAACCATTTGGACTTAACCTACTTCAATAGCAGTTGCTTTTTATTTTAATTATATGTGAATTTCGTAGGGTTTTTTGTGCATAAGCTGTCACTAGCAAAGGGTTGGAATTTAGAATTAGTTCATCATCATTTATTATAATTAAGATCAGTATGTTATGTTAAGATCTTTTTTGTAATAGATTAAAAAATTGAGATGGGAAACAATAGTACAATTGATTTCAATCTTTCAATAATAATAATAATATGAAAATCAAGACCTACTGAACTAAGTTGTTTTCTACTAAACCTATTATTTTATTATTATCCATCTATGGTTAAATTTTGATTCTCCTTCGGAAGATATGTTTGTGGAAACGGATGGACATACAGAGTGAAACTAATATTCACATTTTTCTTTCAGTTTTTTTAGAAATATGACAGAAGGAACAGTGGTTCAACGCTCATGCTTTTAATTAGTATACATCTACCTAATGTAAAGAGAGTAACAGAGCAATGCACTAATTTTGTATTTAATAGCACTTTGGATTGTAGATTATTGTATAGAAGATTACTTCACTGCCCCTTAAAATTAGTCTTTTCATATTTTAAATTAATCCTTTTACGTTTAAAATTAGTCATTTTGTGTTTTAAATTAGTCTTTTTTCAAATGTTTTTCATAAGTTAATCTTAATAGATTAAGAAATTGATCAGAAAAAAAGCTGTATGTATACAAGATAATATAAAATTAATAAAATCTATTTTAGACCTAATAAAAGATTTTATATGCATGTCAATAAATAGATCAATAAGTAAAGCTTTGTTGTGAGGTAAATAGTGCACAAAATCACACTTTTATATTGAGTTAACCCTTTGGCCTCACATTTATTTGATTTTTTTTTTGCATTTAGAGCACATTTAATTATTTAGAAACTCATATACGAAAACTATATATTCTCGTATTCAAATGCGAAACTCATTTGTAATACGAAATTTTTTTAGAGAATAGAGTAATTTGTAAGAGCAGTAGATTTATGCAAGAATTCATTTATTTCATGAATATATATATGATATTGGGATAACTTTATTTAAATATTGTCTCAGTTTCAATGACGTACCAGAACGTCATAATTCATAATCGATTTTGCCCAAAATAGTGCATGACGTTCTGATACGTCAAATGAGGTGAAAGGGTTAAAGGAAGCATAAAGTTTTGTGGTAAGAAAACTTTGGTGTGTCAGATCACAATATATGTATGTATGTACATTATGTATATAGAAAAAAAATATACTTAGTAAAAAATGTTTTCAATTAATAAATTAATTAGAATTTACAACAAATCAGAAGTATTACATAATGTATGTATAATTAATAATTACATAATTAGAAAATCAATTTTAATGTAAAAATCTGCTATTAAATAATCAAAAATTAAGTTAAAAATATTGAATATTAAAAATTATAATTTAGGGAACTTTTCGTATAGACTAAGCACTAAGGAAATAAATAAAAGAATTAATATTATCAAATCAAATGAAATTTCTTTAGTCAAAAAAGTTAATTCAATCATTGTGCTGGCATATTTAAATAAATTCGATAGTTCCCAGAAGCCTATTTTTTTCTTTTGATACTTATTTTATAACTACTTTTAAATTTTATAAGAATAATAATATCAATTTATGCTTACACTCATAATTAATTTTTTCAAAGAATTTTTTTGTTTTGTTTTACTATATGAACTAAAAGTTACAAATCTCTTTCAAATGAAAAATCTTATATCCTATTATAGTTGTTCTTTAAAAGTTATACAGGATTTATTATAATTTGTTATAAATAAGATTCTTTTCAAGTTTTAATTAGTCAAAAGATATAAAACAATTAAATTTATAGGATAATTATCTAATAATATTCATACTCCATACGCCTTATAAGGATTTATTTGCATTTTTATTTCCACAATACTAAATAATTAGTATAGATATAAGTGTACTACACAAAAAATATTTATAAATACTATTTTTCCAATTAAAAGTATAATATTACCAATTTTTGTAATAACATAATAAATGTTTTATTTCCTTGTTTACTCAAGCAATAGTTTTAAAGATTTTAACTTAATTTTTTATTTTAACTCTTTATTAACCAAAAAAAACAACAATATTTACTTACTTAGATATTTATGTATAATATCTAAATATCATAATAAATTCTCTTTGACAGGAAACCGGAAATATCTATTATTATAAAATTATCATGAATAAAAGAAGGACTTTGTTATTTTTTATATTCCTTTTATGATTTTATTTGATTTGATTTTTTTTTATGATTTTACAACATTAAATTCAAATGTCTGTAAAAGCTTATTAAACATGAAAAGTCTACAATATTTTTTTTTTAAATATCTTGTTTTATATAACTTAAATATGTGCACTAAATATTAAAGTAGTTAACATAAAAAAAAAATTACTAAAACAAATGTCAATTAATTTTATTTTAAAAAGAACTTTCAAAGTAAAAATTTAGAACAAACAGTTTCATGATAATGATAGATAATGTTTAATGATAGATTTTTGTATAGAAAACAATTAAAAATCACCGAACAGAAACATTTATTACTACCCCACGTTCCTATACATATATAATTCGTTTTGGTTAGTTAATCATTTGAATTTATCATTCAAATAAAATGAATTTGAAATTTTCTAAATCGTCCATTATAAAATATCGAAAAAAAAGGATTTTATGGAATATTTATTAATATGTTATTAATATAAAATAATAATAATGATTTTTAAAATAATAATAATGATTTTGAAAACGAAATAAATCACTTAATTTGCGTAATTCTAAGAAATACTCGTAATCATATTCTTTGGAAAATCATATCTATAGATAAATTTCAATTTCAATAAATAAATGATCAAAGTAATGATATTCCCAAAATTATGAATAAATTGAAAATTCTTTTTATTTATAAAAACTTAAAATTCTTCATTATTTTTTGGTGATTTAAAATTTTTCAAAATATTTATTATAAGAAAATCATAAAATATTTAAAATATTATTCACTGTAATAATAAATGATTTAACCATAAAGAATTATTTGTAAATGAAGTAAATTAAAATAATTCATTAAATCAAATTTTCAATAAAATATTTTGAATAAGTAATTGTATTTATAATATTTAAGATTATGGCCAAATGTAGAGTGAAGATTTTTATTTTAAATCAAAATTCAGTAGATTGGATAAAGTGACACTAATAATTACTGATGTAGATTATCTTCGTGGACAATATTTGGAGCATTCTTTTAATATATTAAAGATATTGATGTATTAGCAATATTAAATTATTGATTGGAACAAGCTCATGCCATTAATTTGCTGTCCAAAAATGTCTTCAAATATTAATAAATTACATTACAAAGAAATTTTAATAGTATTTACGGTAAACCTACAAAATTTTGATGAAAAAATAAACGAATCGAATTACTGACCAAACTTTATTATGGTGAATTAAAAATAAATTATTTTAGATGGTTGGATTAATAATTATGTGAATAGCATTATTTCTATTCATAAGGCACTTCAATAATAATCAAAAACTTAAACTGCATAATTGAGATACAAAAAATTAAAGAATTATTATTATTCATTCATATTAGAATTATCAGCGAATTTCTAATTTGCTATTACTTAGAAGTTCAACCCAAATAAGTATAATAAAGTTGATATACGTATAAGATGTTATTTTGTATTTTCGATAGTTGCGCGTCATAAACGATTTGAATTTGAAATAAAAATATTTTTATAAATTTCTAAAATTATAAATCAATGTTCCCACAAGAATCAACATAAACTCATTTTTAAACAAATTATCATTATGCCCTAATTTACTTAAATTATTATATTGAAATTGTTGCGATTCTGTATCTTAAAATTTATTTAAAAAATTCTTTAAATAATTAATATTTCATTTCAATGTTTTAATAAATTTTAAGCTTATGAAGATGTCGATTTCAATGATAATATAATCATTATAAAAAACATCTTCATATATTTAATTAAATATTCAAGAAACAAATATTAAAATTTATTTAATAATTTCCTTTGTAAATAATATATTTATAAACCAAAAACGATATATAAATTTTACCATGCTTTTTAACTTTTAAACATATATTTTAACTGTTAGATGCCAGCATATTATTAATAATTCGTTAAATATTAAATATCCTGAAACAAATAAATATTACAAAAGAAGAACTTGGTTAAATAAAAGTAAAAATTACCAAGTAAAATTAAAAATAAACAAGAAAGGATTTGAAAATGATAAAAACTACTTTAGGCATTTTTTTTTTTAATTTGTACTAAATTTGATTTCAGAAATATTAACTTTATGCAAAATGTTGGAAATATATAATTGTAGCTTAAAAAATACGAGTATATGTAAGAGTCATGGAAATATGTAGTTAATTTTTCCAAATAATTTATAGAAATGACTTCAATTTTTCTTTAATAAATAAATGATGGAATATGGAAAAGCATAATTTTGTTAACACATTAAAACATATAATAATTAAATTTTAAAAAAATTTTATACTGTATCTTGTTTAATTTTTGAAATCATACCCAATTAATGTACAATTTTTAAAACTATTAATTTTCAGTCATTACAATTGTGTGTAATATGAAAAAATTGTATTAAATTAAATTACATTATAAAATTAAATTAAAATCTTTTAATATTTTTAAATTTTGTTAAATAAAATTATTTATTAATTTCACATTTTTTTAACTGAATATTTTTATAGTATAGATATAGAACAATATACAAGAGTAGTAGAACTAATGATTTCATCTGGACCACAAAAGATTCGATTCTTGGCTAGAACAATAATCCAATTTGCTTCGAAAAGATGCTTTAGGCAAAAAAGGTCAATATATGCTACTTGCACATGTTTCAATTATAAGAAAAGAAAATGGAAGTCAAGATACCATCATTTGAGGATAAATATTGTATATATATATATAGTATATGATAATATTATAATTCTTATAGTATATGATAATATTACGTCACAATTTCAAGTCCTATAAAAAACCACTTTGTTTTTGTTTTTACCTAAATTATTTAACTACCTATATAATCGTGTTTAGTGATAATTAAAAGATAACCATTTCTTGAGTTAGTAAACCAGACAAAATAATCAGTTAATAGTATCTATATTTTAGATTAAAATCAGAAAGCTATAATGACATTCACACGTGCTAACCATGAATAGTAATTTATAAAAAACTGCTTATTATCATGAATGATTAAATAATAATTTAATAATGATTTATAAAGAATTTTTTGCAATTCAATCGGTTTTCGTAAAACTTTTTTTCGATTAGGAAATATTCTATATTTGATTTTTCAAAAACTTAATTACATATTTTTATCATACAACAATGAATAATTATTTATTATCAAATTTCTCCTCATCAAAATTAAGGAAATTAAATATCTTTATATTAAACTAAGTCCTTTTCCTTGTGGAAAAACATACTTGTATATTTGGCAATGTTTCAATTTTAAATTTCAAGCAAAATTACTTGATTTATTGTTGCACTTTTCTATAAATAATTTCGGCAAACATTCGAGTTCAAATTAAGCGAAAAGCCAGAGTTATGGTGGCTTAGTATAGATCCGCCTGGAAATATTTTAAATACTTCATTAGCGAATACCAATTGCAATAATGTAGTATGTCGAGAAACTCTCTTTAGACGTAGTCCTACACACAACTGGCTATTAAGCCAAAAATAAGAAAAGGGAATCATCAGTACAATAATTTTCAAAAAAAAAAAAGATTAAATTTAACTCTATAAATTTTTTGAACAATCCTTTAATATAAGAAAAAAGGCTATATGTAGAATCCAATAAATATTTTTAGTACTGTTCCAAATACTTAATTTCAGCACTCTTTTATTCGATTTTAATATGTTAAAATCATAACAAACAATACACATTTGAGATTTATATGGCTTGTAAGTTTAATTATTTACTCATGGGAACACTTATAAAACTTAAGTCTAAATTTGTTGAAAAGAAATTTTTCCAAAACCATATTTTTTTTTCTGCATGAAAATCTCTGAATTACAATAATTTTTTAAAGTGTAAAGAAAACTTTTTATTTGTTTGTAAATTAATAGTTTACTAAAATAGTTTCAGAGCCTAAACAGTGTTTCTTAATCCTTTGTCGACGTTTTTAATATAAAAAAAGCACAAAAATGCTATAAAATATTTTTAATGATTATAATATTTTAATAAATATTAGGTATTTGACAAAATTTTTTTATATAAAAAAAAACAAAATATTAACTTACTTTTTCACAAAAATTTACAATAATTCAATCAAATATTTCAAATATAAAATAAAATTTTTGTAATAAAATATTTACACTGAAATTGGTGTTCTATATGAAATTTGTATACTTATGTTATAACAAAAATATTTTTAATTTTTTAATATTTATGAAGTTCACTTTAATTTTTTAAATTTCAAATCAATTGAAATTTAATTAATTGGATTTTTTTTTTGTTACTTTTGTTTTGCTTAATATTTTCGGTTTGAACACCTGTAGAGTACCGTTAGGACTAAATAAATTTTCCTTTAAGTTTCCTTTTATATACCACCACCAATTTCTTTTTGTTTTATTATTACATTCAAAGCTCTGTGAGTTTGTTATATATTTTGTTTTTGTAGTAAATTGTCATTTGTTGCGCGCCGCCACAAAATATAAAAACATTGTGGATGGAAAATGTTATCATATTATCAGGAATTGCAAAGCAAAAAAAAAAACAAGTACATATACAAATGTAATTAAAAAGGCGCTATATGAATAGGATGGCATATAACAAAGTTACAAAATATGGTGAAGAAAAAAAATTAGTAGTGATGAACTTTTTTAATTACGAATACATAGGTATACTTCGGAAAACCCATCATTAGTATCAATTTTGAACTTTTCCGAAATTTTATATAGATATTTGCCATTCATAAATAAATTTTAGCAAAATAATTTTTCATGGTTTTCGGCATTATATACATACACACATATATAAAACTATACCAACATTTGTGTAGGTGTAATTCAAAACATGTAGGTACACGCATAATGTACATAACATATATTGATATATTATATATAGTCCTAATGGAATATCCTTTTTAATATATATGTATATTATTGAAGGTTGTTGTTTTTTTTTTGTGGTATAATTTCATGTATTTAGCTGAGATTGCGCATTATTTTTAATTTTATTAATTTGAAACAAAAATAAAAACGGTTTAGTTAGATAGTTGTAATTTTTTATTATTTCTAATTTTGTATTTTTTTGTTTAAATAATAAGTTTGTGACTAACTTGGGAATATGATTTCAAATCATGCTACGGATACTTTAATTCTGGTTTTTATGCGTTTTTATTGAAATAATAAAATTAAATAATTAAAGATATTGTAAAGAAATAATAATTATAGAATAATTTTCCAGATTTTCTGTATAAAAGTAAAAGAAGTAAATTCTCACTAAATTAAAGTTAACTGCTGGTGTGACGTTAAAATGTAAATGAATTTATTTTTAATACCTATATAGCAATTACTGAAAAATATAAATGTTTAACTAAAATTAAAATACATATTTACATTATTTTTTTGGTGACACTTATTAGCTAATCGTTTTTACTAATAAATTTTGAATAATTGCTTCATTATTACAATCATTGCTAAGATATTGTAAATTGTAGAACATTATAAACCTTGTTAAAATATTTATTTATTAATCCTTTATTCCATTATTTAGGAATGTACATAGTATAATTATATATATCATTCTTATTTTATCCTTTTCAAATTAAATTGATCATTTTACCATTGAATTTGATAATATTCCAATTGAAAAATTTAATTAATTTTTTATTTTCTTTTTTCTTACGACTAAGTAGTAGAAGAATTATCAAGGATTTCTTTCTAACATTGAATTTTTTGCATATTTTGAGGTGCTATACATATATACTCTAAAAGGCATCCAAATGTTGCATTATGTGCATATTTCATATCACATTATGTTCCATTAAAAGCAAATTTAGAGAAAATTTAAATAATAATATATGTAATAATATTGTACATTTTCCTGAAATAATAATCATGGAAGGAAAAGAACAAATTAAAAAAAAAAGAAATCGAAAAATCGAGACATATTTTTTTGCCTATATTTCAACCATTTCATGTATTCTTCTAAATAATAATAATGTTTAGGAAGTAATTACCTTTGGTATTTTGCAACCTGCAATATTATGAGGAAATGTGCTTTTGACAAACCCGGGGTTTGTTTTTCATTTTTTTCTATTCTGTTAGAATTGAACTGAAATATTTTATCGGCTTTTAATATGAGATAAATTGTCTCTCTGTCTTGACAATAAGTTAATTAAATTATAATATGTAGTAATAAAAATACACAATAGTAAAATTTATTTTTTCCTAAAATTTTTATTTGGAATCAATTGATATTAAAAAAAAATGAAGATTACTATGTATTTAAATTCTACTTTTGAGAAACAATTAATATTTTAAATATGTAAGTCTCAATATTTTTCTGTAACATCCAGTATATAATTTTTATATAATAAAAAAAATCAAAGTGAATCTAATCTAAGTTTCAATCAACAAATTTCAAAACTCAGAGGCCAATATAATCTAATTATAGTTGCTGGCCTCTTCAAAAAAATCAAAGTTAATTAAAAAATCTTGTGACATATTCATTTGATTTCAAAAAATAATTTTTGATAAATAATTAATTATAATAAAAATTACCCCATATTTTTATCTGAATATAATTGTGTAATTTTTCTTAGAAAATTAATAAACTTTTATTAGTTTTATTTATTTTTTTAATTTAATTGCAAATCATATTTTTTTTCTATATCCAATTTGAATCAACAGGATTAATTTGATGGTCGCGGTAATTATTATAGATCGTAATATTGACTTATCTAATCTTCTAATAAAAAAGTACAATTATAACCAGATTAAATTATTATAGTGGTATAAATCAACAAAAATAGAAAGGAAAATAAATTAATAAATTTATACTGGTATATAGATTTTACTCTATTTTAATTTTCCAGAAAATTTTCTCATTATATTTGAAAAATAAACATTGATATTTTTATAACTTAATTATTTTTTCATTTATTTACTAAACAATAAAATTATACCCATTTGCTTTGATTAAATTTTGATTTATGTATGTATGTATGAAGATAATGAATTAACAATTACATATATCTCGGAAAAGAAAAATATGGAAATTTACTGACAATATTGATTATTAAAAAATTATTAGTTTTGTGTCGAAATGTCGAAATACAATATAGAACACAATTTGTTCTATGCAGTCATAATTAAATTAAATAAACTATAAACTGTATCTGTATATAAAATGAAGAATAATAGAAATATGTGAAATGCATGAAATTGAATTATACATGCATGTATGTAGAAATATTATGTAGAAAATATACCGATTAAGTCGTTATGTTGATATACTTAATACATTGATTGATTTGAATCTAGCAATCCAAATTTTCAATCAAACGTATTCACATACCTTAACTATTCTGGCAGTTGATCAAAAACATAACAATACCCATATTGAAGAAACGTCTAAAGAATTTCAGAAGAAAAAAAAATCTATTTGCAAGCATCGTATATGATGTAAAAGAAATAAATTGAGAATAAATAATAATATTCAGAAAAAAATAGAATAATATTAATTAATAATAACGTTCTAAAATTTTGACAAATTTAATTTTATGGTAGAGAAAGATAATTGATAAACAGACAGATCACTATAAAACGTCTCCTCTTAAAAGGATGATAAACATATGAAAAAGTTGTTAGGAAAAGCGAAAAGTCATTGATTTATGACTGATATCATCAGGCATATCTGTCATTGACAAAGCTGTAACCAGAAATATTATACTTAAATTCTTTACAATCGTTTACATACATATATAATTCTTGTTTCCGAGCAGAATTTTATTAGAAATAAATTGTTCGTTCAATCGCAATTTAATTTTACTTTTTAAGAAAAGTATTGATTACCATATTTTATCCGATATTTACTTATTACTTTTTATTATTTATCTGCGTATCAACAATATTTAACTAGTGTTAAGAACAAGAATATTATACGAATTTAGAAATTAGATTAATTAATTTTGTAAAAATGTCGTCATATCCGTTTTAAAAGTTTTAAAAGTAATAACTAATAACGAACCATATTCTTTAGTGACATCTATTAAAAATATAAAAGACTAACATTATTTTCTAAATTATTTAAATATTAATCACTTTAAAATTTAATAGATGTCACTCACTACATTGTTGATTGTTGCAAAATAAACAAAAAAACCTACACTTCCTCTACCAGGCATACCAATATATAAAAAAAATGCACAAACAGACTGTTTCTTCTCTGCTTTAATGCCGCGTTCTCTTTCTTCTGTCATAAAAAATTCCAAGTTTTTTTTTAGTCGGTGTGTGGTATTTTAAAGGTAAATAAATCTTCAAATATTTTCGTAATCATTTAAATTGGTCAATTAAATAGCATTTAAAATAAGTATGAAATAGTTTAACTTTTGTATTAACTAAAAATTGGATAGTTATAAATTTTGTTTACAACTTTCCAAACTTGTTTCATATTTGTTTTTTTTTTTTGACAAGCCGCCGTTATTATTTTATATTAAAAATTATCACCTTTATTTGCAGCCAAAAAAAAACAAACAAAAAATGCCTGAATTAACAGAAATTAAAACTGAAACTCAAGCTGAAGTTAAACCAAGTACAGCTGCTACTAGTTCAGAAGTTCGTATTGAAGATGATGCCAGTGATACTGATTCCGAAGATACTATACCAGAATTAGAAGATGCTGGTGGTGCAGCAACACAATTGGGTGGTGGTGCAACTGGTTTGCCCATTGATATGGTATCAAAAGCAAAACAATCACGTGGTGAAAAGAAAGCACGTAAAATAATGCTTAAATTGGGTTTGAAGCAAATTCAAGGTGTTAATCGTGTGACAATACGTAAATCAAAAAATATATTATTTGTTATCAATAATCCTGATGTATACAAGAATCCACACAGTGACACTTATATTATATTTGGCGAAGCTAAAATTGAAGATTTATCACAGCAAGCACAAGTTGCAGCTGCTGAAAAATTCAAAGCACCAGAAAGTGCTGTTGGTGCAACCGATACAATTGGTCAAACAACTTCTGTAGCACCAATTGCCGAAGAGGACGAAGAAGAGGTTGATGATAATGGTGTAGATGAAAAGGATATTGAATTGGTTATAACTCAGGCAAATACGACTAGAGCGAAGGCTATACGAGCGTTGAAAAACAATAGTAATGATATTGTCAATGCAATTATGGAGCTGACTATGTTATAAGGTTAAGGGATGTGGAAAACAACAAACAAAAAATTTATATTTTTCCCCCAAAAGAAATGGAAATAAAGATATAATTTTTTTTTGTTTGCCCATCCCTTTTGCTATTTTTGAATTCTTATATACCCGCCTCTTCAGAAAATAATCTTTGTCTCAAAATGAACTTAAAACTACATTTTTTTGTTGTGTATTTTATTTTACACTTAGACTAACATAAAATGGCAAATAAAAGAAAATTAGTCATTCGATAAAAACTATTGTTTTATTTTAAAAAATATATAAATTCGAAGCCATAAGCATTGGTTTCCTAAATTCTTTAAGTTAAACAGATAAGTGTTGTGTTAGATAAAATTTTAAAACATACATACAAACCTGAAAAACCACAATAAAATTCACGAGGCTCTTAACAAAAGTACGTTTCAATTATTTGTAGAAAATTTCATGTGAATCCAATCCACATAAAATGAAATTTCTTTTACAAATCCATTTTTCAATACTGTTTTAATAGCAAAATTACATAGAGGAACTAGGTAGCCTAGAATTAAAAACAATGTTTCAAAGTTATAGCTTCTTTATTAGTAAGTAATATATTTTACTAGCCTCCAAATTTACAGAGTATTTAAATTTTATTCATTATTATTATGATAGGAAAAACTTTAAATAATTAAAACAAAATAAATTATAAATCCTTTTAAAATAAATAAAATATAATTAAAAATTAACCGAACAACAATCCATATAAATAAATTAATCCTTCTTATAAATTATAATAAATATACATTAATATCTTAATTCTATTTTTCTACAATTTTCAGGTATATTTTTTTTATGTTTCTTTTCAATTAATCACATATTATCAATTCGTAAATTTGCATTAATCAATATGTTACTTTTTATGATGCATATATATATTAAATAATTATTAATGTAACATAAAAATTTTGATTTAATTTTCAAGATTAGAATTAATATCACATTTAGTAGTAAACATGGAAAGTTAGTATTACGACAGTATTATTATACATATATAAAAACAATTTGATAAAATTTCATTTACATATATATACGACACGACAATAATATTGAGATTTAAATATTTCATTTTTTCTTATTATATTATTTTAATAATTTAGTTTGAATTTTTTAGCATTCTTGCTTGACTTCTAGATTGTAAACGTATTTCACTTGGACCTTGCATCCAAGGTTCACCATCTGCTTGAACCGGACATGTTTGTTTTATTTTTATCTAAAATTAATAGAATTATTAATTTAAATTTAAAGCTATATATTTTAGAAAATAAATAATTGAAATTACTTTAATATGTTTGGCTTGTCCAATATAAACTGGTTTACTTATACCGACTTGTAATTGAGCAATATGGAATGACGATACTATACCAAAAATTTCTATAATACCATCATAAATAATATTTTCAAATTCATTGCATGGATCTGTTTTACTGAGTTCTGTAATAAACATATTTAATAAATGGTATTTTAATAAAAAAAAAAATAAATAAATAAAAAAATTACCACATAATTTTACACCAGCTCCCCATGAATCAATATTTAAAAACACAACTGATTGTAATTCTGGTAAATTTATAAGTTTATTATCAAGATATAAATCAAAACGTTTCTCAATATTTTCGCAATCTCTTTGAACGATTTGTTGTGTCCCAAAACCGAAATATATCAACTGAAATTAAAATAAATATTTCTTCAAAAATATGAATATACCTACATATTTCATAGTTTTTAAGAAATATTTCAAAGAACGTAAAAAATTAAAGTAAAAACAACAAATTTGTGGTCAATATTTAATTCGAATAATCGTCAAATCCAAATTCATTTATTTTAAATTGTATTAAGTGATCTGACTTTGGAAATACAAAAATTCGCTGATTATCTTTAATTGAGAGAATTATTTTGTTGTCAGCAATTATTTCAAATTTTTATGCAGTCAATAAAAAAATCAATAATTTACCAAAAATATAGTTACCTTGTTAAAAATTCTACTACTAAGTACATAAAACTTGGAATCTCGTGTTTTATGAAAATTATATGTGACCAATGCATCAACTCCAATACTAAAATAACTATATAGATAAATAGTTTTAATTGGAGCTTTTTGAATTGGTAGTCGATAACGTAATGTCTCTATTTCCATTACAAAACGATCAAGATTTATAGAAGTCGCTTTTTTAATCTAAATAAAGGGATAAAGCATATTCGTATTAGATTTCTTAATAATACTAGAAACTCTTACATTTCTTAATAATGATAATGGATCAATAGTTGATGGGGGTTCTGGACCCCAACCTAACACTCGAGATAAATCATTTCCAGTACCCATTGGCATAATTGAAACTTCTGGTATTGGTTTAATTTCTAATAAAAATATTGAGTTTAATACCCAAGCAACAGTACCATCACCACCAGCTACTAAAATCCTTACTGGTCTTGGGCTAGTAACACTTGCCCATTGTAATGCATCTTGTGGGCCACGTGCACCCATTTCCATCACTTGTAGTGGATGTAAATAGCCACGTAATAATGATACTACATCAGAAGCTGCTTTACTACCAGATTTTGTATTAGCAATAACAATTAATGGTTTCCAATTTTCAGTATTTGGTGGATTTATCCCAGTTAAATGTAACTTTATTGCATTTCTTGTACGTGCTGCCAATATGCAATTTGGTGGATAAATTAAATCACTAAATTCACCAAAATCACATTCAGCATTTGAATTTTCTAACTTTTTATAGCAATGATTATGGTACATACGTTGACACCAACAACAACGAAAACCGTATAAGCCAGTTATTGAAGTTGAATCAATATCTTCTTTGCAGGTAGTACAATCCGAATTTAATGGAAGGTTGCCTTAAAAAATGGATTTATTATAAAATTTGTATAATTTAAATTTCTAATTATCCATACCTTTTACCCATAAATGCATTATCGATTTTCCATTTTTCACATATTTCTCTTTACATCGAAATATTTCATTAGCTCTTTTCTCACAATTTGGATGTGCACATACACCACATGAATCACAAAATAAACCCAATGATGGTAGAAGTAATATTTCACAAATTGAACAATAGCAAGACTACCAAAATAGAAAAATTTTAAAAATTTATATTTTTTAAACATAATTATAATTTTAAATTACTCTTTCCAAAATACGTAATGGTTTCCAGCTGTGTCGTTTTTTACTTGGAATATAAACAACATCTTCAATTAGAAGACTACGCAAAAATATAAAAGCAGAAATTAATGCTAAAAATGATCCAATAAAAAACTCCACACCCTCCATGGTAAAATACTTAAATTTTCAGATTATATTATTTAATTTTTAATATTTTTTCATTTAGGGTAGTTTTATTTTTTAACCGAGACTCGTTTTTAATTAAATTTAAACTCAATGATTAAAATATATATATTAATTATTTGTTTTTTCTTTACTTTATATAAAAAAATGTACTTCGGTTCAGTTGTGTATTTTTATTTTTAAATATTCATAAATTTTTTATGGTTTTTTTTTTTGTCAACAAAACAAACTCATACATACACAACCGATTTAATTTTATGCACAGCAATCAGCAATGACCAGAATTGCCAATTTCAATATAAATTTATAGTGATAAATTGGTGTGTTCTTATTTACGCTCAGATCAATCTAATCAAACTGATTAATCTGAAACTGTTTCTTATTTCCGCTGAGATCAATCTGCTGGCTGTTTCTTATTTAAATTTGGGATTAGTCAGATTAATTTTTTTGAAGTTACAGATCGATTGTTATATATTCTGTACAAATTATTACTATAATTGCCGACAGTTCTAAAATAATAAAATGTACTAAAATCATTGTTGTAATCAACGAATTAGAAATATATGGAAGGAGCATAAGTAATAAAAATTGAAGCCTGGATATAGTAGTCTCTTTCTTTCCACCACCAAACTGTCAAAATATTAATAAATCGCAAATAAGAGCCGGACTAGGTTTTTTTTAATTCGGGCAGCAGTTTTTAAGGAGATATAATTTTTTTTTGAAGATTACATGTAAAGATCATCCTAAGGAATATTTTAGGTCGCGCAACGATAATTATACAAATGGAAAGTAAAATAGAGTAATTTTGTTTAGCTAGTTAATATTTTTAATTTATATTGAGACTCCTAAAATTAAAAAAATAAGCCAGCCCTGTAAATCTAAAATCAGCTGTTATAATATTTTTCATATTATTAATTTGACAGTTCGGCGGTGAAAAGAAAGAGAACTATCGAAATCGTGGCTTCATAAACAATTTTTCAATATTATTAACATTCTAATGTGTTAAAAAGAGAGGGAACATTTATGCTCCTTCTCCTTCCATATATTTCTAATTCGTTGATTGTAATATAAAATGTACTAAAACCATTTACCGCATTCAGTACGGTTTAGCGCATCTAGCCGTGGAACAAATTTTCTTTTGAACGGTTATTTTCTTGAGCGCTCGAAATGTAGCGCTCAAAGTTTTATCTAGCAGAAAAATGTTATGCTAGATAGAGCACCACTTTTTTTCCCACAGGTTTTCCCACAGGAATAAAAGTGGGTGTTTTGAAGGATATCTAGCGAAAAAATTTAGTGAACGGATATTTAATTTCTGCTGCTCTATCCATAGTGCAGCACTTTGCAGCGCAAGACTTAACTGAAAGCGGCAATTGTTAAAGGGCCCTTACACCGTGTATGATGGAGATATATATTTATGTACAAGTGCGATAGAGACAGCATTATCGTCCACAAATTTTTTTGGACGTCCAATTTTCGAAATTTAATTTCGAATTGGTCGTCCAATTATGGCACAAGACGAGAGCCGAAGTCCAAAAGATGAGATTTTATAGAAAATCTATAGATGGCGTGAATATAATATATATACCAACCAAATTATATTTTGTAAAAAAATTTTTTATTTTTTAAAGCTAGGTATTTACTTCAAAAAAAGCTGGCAAAATTATGAATAAAATATTATATTAAAAATATGTAAATATATTATAATATAATATAAACATACTGAGTGCCATATGACAAAGTAAAAACTAAGAAAAAAATTTGCCCCCTGGTAAAATTTTCTATAAAAAATCATACTTTTTTTTAACTGAGTGTTAAGCTTTAGGTAAAAAAACGGATGAATTATTTTTTTTTTCAAATAAATTATTTACATTGTCATGCAATATTTTTTAGGAATATCAAAAAGTTCCTATAATTTTTTTGAATGCCAACTAGATGCTATAAATTCCCAAACCAAAACTATGTTTTTGTTTCATTCTTTCGTTAGGCGAATTTCAGCATGCTATCTCGTTCTATTTTGCCTAAAAAATATAAGTTTCGTCATTTACCTTGTTTCCATGACGAGTTGAACTCGAGTTCAACTCGAGTTGAACCCCATGGAAACACGAGTTGAGTTGAGTTTTCGTTAAATCCATTTCAAATCCACGAAACTAGTGGGATTGAGTTGAGTTATGTCATTGTATTAGTAAATTGACATTTTATATCTTTGTATGTGTAAATGAACAAAAAATTATTATTTTTTTAATAATAATGGCGTCAGGAAGACTTTTTTGGTGTGACGATGAAGTAAAAATTTTAATATCAGTAATGGAGGAGAAAAATATATTAAAATTAATGACATAAATTTAATTATTATGAAATAAAACCTGTTTATATATCGTGTTGCCGGAACTGTCAATTCAACTCAACTCAACTCGAGTTTTTGCATGGAAACGACTGGGGTTGAAATTTGAATTTTTTCAACTGAACGATAACTCAACTCCGTGCATGGAAACAAGGTAATTGTCTAAACATTATATTACTTTTTACTTGGAAATAAGTTTATCAACTGCCCATCACACACGATTAAACATGATGGTGAAGTTGATCAACATGTTGTATCGTGTATGGGCCCTAATTAGTTGATCAACATGTTGTATCGTGTATGGGCCCTATTAAATAATTTAGTGATCAATGTTCAGATGGTGCTAATTATATTTGTAGTTTTTGATTATCGAAACTACACACGCCCTTATAAATATAATATATTACGTTTCCATGCTGCTTGAACTCGAGTTCAATCCGGAGTAGTCTCAATGGAATCAGGGATTGAGTTGAGGAGTTGAGTTTCGTTAAATCCATTTCAACTTCACGAAACTAGTCGGATTGGATTGAAGTTTTGATTGTATATGAAAAATGTGTACGGAAGTATTAAAAATCGTAACATATGGCGGCAAGAATTTGAGTAAAGAAATAAATTAATTAAAAAAAGTATAGAGTTGAAAATTAATATATTTAATAAATATCAAACATTTTGAAGAAAAGAAATATTGAAAATATACTAGAAAAAATGTTTTTTTCATTATAAATCTCATATCATTTTCTCAAAATTGTCAACTCAATCCCATGTGCATGGAAACGATGCGGATCTAATTACTGTTTTTTTTACTTAACTAACGATAATCCCATTTCAATACCATCCCATAACTATATAATGAATAGAAATAGATTTTATGGAAATATCTATTATAATAAATATATTTCGCCATAATATCGTATATAATTAACCAAATATTTTATTATTGTATTTAATTATTTGATCACTTTACTCACATTTTTTTTTATATTCTCGTACCATCCCGGCAACGATTAATTTTGACTAGTCGAATGACATTTCGTAATTTATGTACCTTTGCTGACCCGTTCGCGTATCACAATGACACAATACCGAATTACGATTAATCGAACACGATCACTGATCATGTAATTGAAAAAAACTTACTATCACGGAACAGACTTACGACCCGTTCACGGAACAGACGATTCCACCCCAGTTTTAAATAAACAAATCAATTATAATCATAAGAACTCATAACGGGAAACAAAATGTTATTTGCTTGCATTTGCATTCCTTTAGCTGAATAGGATAAGGACTACTAATTATATATAATTAAAAATTTTTATCAAATAAATTCAATCTAAAAAATTGTATAATATGACTTCAACAAATAAAGTGGATATATCAAAGGCATTGTTGATGTCATTAGGTAATTAAAATTCATTTAATTAACATTTAAAAAAAAAGAATTGAATAAATCATCGTAAACGTAAACCGCCATTTCTATATTTTTAACAACATTGGGATTTGTTTTATATTCGATTATTCTTTTTCAAAGTGTATTAGATTTCAAACATTTTGGATAATTATGAAATATTATATATTAACAATTTCTCACATGTGCTAATAGTATAGTTGTATAGTAATAGTTTTGCATGTCAAGATCAAGAATTGCAATACTTGCAATTTTTGTCTACCCACGCTTTCTATTATCACAAAAATAAATCACAAAAATAGTGGTTTTAAATGTAATAAAAAATAGGTTAAGTTATAATTTAAGTTTTATTATATCTATATGTACTTTATTTTTTTTTTAATTATCATTGAAGTTCTACAATTTTAATATGATTAAATAATTAGTTCACAAATTAAATACCTATGTATGTAGTATTTAAATGTACATATCGTGAAGGTATTTTATTTTAGAAATTTAGTTTTAAAAAAAAATATAACAAAAGTTTTTGAAAAAATATATAAAACGTGTGCGAATAAGCGGTTCAAAATTTAAAATTTTTTAATTTATTAATTAACCGGCCCAATCTAATAAACAGCTGTTTGAACATCTGACATTTATCATATAAGGACGGAAAGAAAATATTTGCAATCAATTCTTTTTTGGACACATTCAAAAAATCTATTATAAAAGCATTTATGAAAAAAAAGGTTTCCTATAATAATTTTATATTTTTTACTTATTTTATCCCTGATGTTAGTTTCTTAATTTTTAAAATTTAATAATACATAAAAAACTTGTATTAACCTCAAAAAGTGTCCCAAGAAGTTGTTTTTCATAAATTATAGAGCTAAATAATGGCTTTATTAAAAAAGAATCCAAAAGAAATTCCTGCAGATGCTGTAATTTTAACACAAGATGAAGCTTATGCATATCAATGGAAATTAATTGAAGGATGGCGTAATAAATCAGAAATGTATGTAATATTAAATATATAATATTCTACCAATATTTTCTATTAATATTAATACAATTTTTAGATGGTCACTTAGTTATACACCTGGTATTTTAAGTGCTATTAGTGCTATCAGTGGCATATATATAAATAATTATTATCGCAATAAATTAAAATTAGGTAATTATGGGAAATTATCAAGTTATTTACCAATTGTTGCTCTACCAGCTATAATGTCTGGATTATATCATAAAAGTTTTATACAAAAATCAATTGTATTGGATTCAAGTGACTGTTCGGTTTGTACACAAGTTCGTGCAGCATCATTTCAAATAGGTTTTGGTATAATATATCCAACACTTTTAGCTCCATTTTCTGCATTTATGTTTGCTACAAGACATTATACATTTCGTTTGCCATCTATAACTGAAAAACCAAAAGATGTTTTACAATTATGGTTTAGAATGTCAAGACCATTAAGTAATACACTAAGTATTGCTATTATTGTACATGGATTATTAGCAATGTTATTAACTTATAAAGAACTTGAACAATATTATAAATTACAAATGCATATGCAAAAATTAGAAGATAAATTAGATAATGAATAGAAAATTTGATTTTGTACTTTAAATAATTTATGAAATTAAATACTGAATAAATATAATTTAGTTTTGTTTATAGAAACGGTGTTGTTCATTTATTTATACATTTAAATCATAATTCTAAACAATACATTTCAAATATGATTTTCAATTATTTTGCAAAATGTCCATACTATTGTACAATAAATTTATTTACGACTATAATATTAAAAAAAAATCTTTTTTAGATGATTATGTTCGAGAATCAGGACTGTATATATCGCCCGTTATAAAAGCACAAAAACAAAATATTACTTATCAACAAAACTCAAAATTTGATCGTAGAGAAGAAGATATGGATGAAGATGAAGAGGATTTATTACAAATTGATACAAATGAAGACTTATTAAAAGAAATTAAAACAGAAGAAACGGCGGACATGACTGCAAATAATACATTTGATTTGAGAAGTCGTATAAATGGTCAAAAAAATGTTGAAAATCCTATTAATACGAGTAATAATCTATCAAAAATACCGAAAGCAAATTCTCAACAATGGCGTTTAATGCATCCAAATAATACACATAATCGGCCACCTGGTATGCCACCTTTAATACAAAATGATGCCGATTTAAATGTATATAATGTAACTCCACGGAAAAACGTTACTAATAATAATTATATTGCTGATTGTGATAATATTTATCGAAATAATATTAATGGTAATCGCAACAACAACAACAACTACAATAATTTTAATAACAATAATCGAAACCGTAATTATACTCGTAACAGACCTTATAATAATAATTATATTAAAAATCAAGTACGAAATAATTTTCGAAACAATAACAATCATAAACGAAATCAAATGAATAACAATAAGTATACATTTTTATTTGAATAGGAATATATTTATTAACATTTTAATTTTAGTATGAATGAAACCGTTTATCATCAACCATTTCAAAATAATAATCAACAATTTCGAATGATAGACGGTACTATACCGAACGATATAACTATAAAAGTTAATTCATCGACAATGATTGCAAATAATAGTGAAAAATCGCTACCATCATTAATGAGTATTCCGCTACCCCAAATCGATACACCCCAAACAATTCCTATAACATTAAATTCAGCTGATAATAATGCACAAAATTGTGTAAATAATTATAGAAATAAAAATACTAGTCTAATACCATTTGATAATTCTGGTAATCTGGAATTAACACAATTATCATCAATTGCTGCAACATTACTAGATACATTAAGAAAAGGTATATTACCAGAAGAAAAACCGAAATATGATATGAAACTTCAGAAAGAAATTCATAGTATTCAAGTAAATATATACATAATTACTTTGTACATATTAATTTTGGGAACAAATAAATAAAAGTTTTTTATTTTTAGCGTAAACCAATGATTTATAAATGTCCAAGTGGTGAAGTGATAAGTTCTGATGGCCCAGGTTTAGATTTAGGTTTAAAACCAACCACAACAGGAATTAGTTTAAACCAACGTTTTGCCTAAATGGATTTAGTAAAATATTTGTTTTTTTTTTCCATTGCGAATTAAATTTACTTTGGCTCTTAATTTTTTTTCCCATGAAATAATTTTACTTTAAGGATACGCATACGTTAAAACAAATTTTACAGAAGTGTAATGAATAAATGTTTTGGTTCATTTTTTTTTACTTTTAAATAAAATTATATAATATATTTAGCTTTCTTCAATAGTTATATATTTAAGCATAATTGTTTTGCACTCCTTGGCTATTGCCATTGCCAAGGGACATTCACATACCATTAGTTTAGGCTTTGATGCGTTTGAGGGACATGATTCTTATACGTTTTCTTCAATTCCTTCACTTTATTATTTTTTTCGTGGGATGTGAGCCATACTTAAGGCTAAAAGCCAATTTGCACTATGCTATCTACATGTAATATGTTGTGCAATATTTGTTGCTTGGATACCCGAAGAGGCATTTCAACATGTATGCAAAATAGTGAAGTATTGTAAATATCATTTCGTGTCATTCCATAATGGAATACATGCATAATAAGCATAATAAGTGAAGTATTGCATGTTTAATTTTCGTGGCATTCCACATTTATGAAATACATACATTACTATTGCATTTCAATGAAATAGTTGAGTTTATAGAGTTAAATAAAATAAATAATATAAATATTTGATTCAATTTGCAAAAAAAAATGTAAGTTTGAACAATATTTGCAGTAGAGTATTGCATATAACTATTTCATTATGGAATGCCAAGAAATAATATTTGCAATACTTCACTATTTATTGCATATTTCATTTTTAAATGCCACTTCAGTTTCCATGGTAAAATCAATTCGAGTTCAATCAATCCGGATTAGTGTGCATGGGAACAGGGATTGAGTTGGAAATGAACGAATAATTGATCGTTCCATTTCAACTCAATCCTCAATCATTTCAACTCAAGTGTGACATTTTTGTGGAAGAAATTGTCACAGATTTGTGAACAAAATTTTGACATTTTTGTGAACCAATCGGAGCTCATCTACAAAAAAATACAATAAAATAGATAATAAATAATGTAAAATTTAATTTTTCTTATTGCTACAAATTCAAAATAATTTTGAAAATTACTTTAAAAATTTCAGCACAAATCTATTTTTTATTATCACAAAGGAATAACATTGATTTTATTCTAGAACAAAATCTTATGCGTCATAATATTATATCAATAACAATCATTTGAAATTTTTAAAAAAATATGTGACAAAAGATTCACAGTAATTTCACAAAAAAATGTCGAAAAATATTTGTGAATTCTTTGTCACATGTCACATTTTTGTCGTTTTGCCTAAATGGATTAAATATTCACAAAATTGTGCACAAAAATGTCACAAAAATTCCACAAAAAAATGTGGTAACAGTTTCTGGCTGCTGGGGTAACTATAAACTTCAACTATTTCATTGAAATGTGACACTAATTTAGCTATTTCATAAATGTAGAATGTCATGGAAATGAAACATGTTACACTTCACTATTGCATATTTCATTTCGAAATGCCTCGTACGGTTAAATATGCACTATGTTTCCATGGCATTATGGCATTGTCATACCTAGGTATTTCACAACAGTGAAATACCTAGGTATGACAATGGACACAAAGCTAAAATGGAACGAACACGTAAAAATTAAACTTATAGAATTAAAAATAAAATATAGTAAAGTATATTGGCTCATTGGAAGAAAATCAAAATTGTCGCTAATAAACAAGATTCTAATATACAACCAAATAATAAAACCAATTTGGCTATATGGTATACAACTTTGGGGTTGTGCCAGTAGTTGTCATATAGCAAAAGTTCAAAGATTCCAAAATAAAGTACTGCGTAACATGGTTAATGCACCATGGTATGTAAGAAATAACGATCTGCATAGAGACTTAAACGTTGCAACAGTAGAAGACGAAATTAAACGATTTGCCATAAAACATCAATATAGGATCTCAAATCATATCAACAATGAAATACTAATTCTACAAGATACAGAAAATCAAGTCAGACGATTAAAACGTAAAAAACCATCAGATTTGACAATTTAAAACAAAGCTACGAATATACAATATACATACATATTCGAAACATTTAAAAGTTAGAAAAACGTTTTAAGGATCCACTGGGAGAATTAAAATCCTTAAAAATTAGTTCTTAAGATTACAAAATAAAACTGATGGTTGGCTATCTGGGCCAGTTTTAGTTGAATTAAAAAGACAAGCTACCTTGTAACTAGAAAAAAAAAAAAAAAAATGTTTCCATGGCGAGTTGAACTCGAGTTAGCGTGCATGGAAACGGGTTGCGTTGTAGTTTAGTTTTAATGGTACGATTAATTGATAGTTCCATTTCAACTCAACTCGGTACATGGAAACAAGGTAATGGTTGGTTTGATGCATGTAAATTCTATGAAAATTGTAACTCACTGCAATTTTCGTAAAACCTTAATTCAATATTTCTGATAGCTAAAAAACATGAAAGAACATTTTTTGCTTTACGTTTTGGAATATTGGGAATGAATACAAGAAAACCCCCATACTGTAAATAGGGTTTAAGACCACATGTTTCTAAAAGTGTCAAAATTTATCAAAACCAAATATTTTAAAAAAATTTGATAGTCAAGTTTTGTGATTTAGATATACCATTATTTAGCATTTACCCTTTGAGTTGAGATTGAGATTATCAATTATCACATTGAATTGAGGCGATGTGAATTGAGGTGATGTCTTTGAAAATAGAATCATTTGAAAAATTAGGTTTAACATCCTGGATTTTAAAGCAATTACAAAAATTAGGTAAGTATCAATGATCATATATTTATTTATGAATTCTCTTCTCCGTATTGTTATATGCTCTAAGTCCATACTTAATAGAATTTTTTTGTTGTTAAATTATAAGGTTTACAATCTGCTACACCAATTCAAACGAATTGCATACCTCAAATTTTAAATGGTGAGGATTGTATTGGAGCTGCAAAAACAGGATCAGGGAAAACATTTGCATTTGCATTACCGATATTACAAAAACTTGGTGAGGAACCTGTAAATCATTTTGCCTTAATATTGACACCAACACATGAATTAGCATATCAAGTGAAATATTATTTACATAATATTAGTAATACATTATTAACTAAATATTTTTGGTTTATTATAGATTTCAGAACAATTTCATGTTGTTGGTCAACCAATGGGTGTAAGAGTATGTGTTGTGGCTGGCGGAACTGATCAAATGGTTGAAAGTCAAAATTTAATGAATCGTCCGCATATTGTAGTTGCTATGCCAGGACGATTAGCTGACCATTTGACTGGTTGTGATACATTTTCATTTGATACTTTAAAATTCTTAGTTGTTGATGAGGCAGATCGTATGTTAAATGGTGATTTTGATGAAAGTCTTTCAGTTATTGAGAAGTGTTTACCAAAAGAACGACAAAATTTATTCTTTTCTGCAACTTTAAAAGATTTTCTAAAAGAATCAAGTATTTTTCCAATTTCTGAGAATGTAAGTTTTTAATAAAGCTATAATATTTTAAAAATAAATAAATTTTTTTAGGTACATGAATGGTGTGAAGATTCAGATATAGCAACTGTTGAAACTTTAGAACAACGTTACATATTATGCGCAGATTACGACCGTGATATGGTATTAATTGAAGCACTTCGAAAATATCGTGAAGAAAATGAAACTGCAAATGTTATGATTTTTACTAGTACAAAAAAGTATATATTGATTTTAATTCCAAGAGATGTTAGTAATTAAATATTAATTTTTATATATTTAGATATTGTCAACTTTTATCAATGACCTTAAACTCTATTGGCTACGAAAATGTTTGTTTACATGGTTTTATGCGGCAAAAAGAACGAGTAGCAGCATTAAATCGTTTTAAATCAAAACATATAAGAACATTAATAGCTACTGATGTTGCAGCAAGAGGATTAGATATACCTAGTGTACAGTTAGTGATAAATCACCGTTTGCCGAGAACGCCTAAAGAATATATTCATAGGTTTACAAAATAAAAAAAAATCTTTTTCTTCTTTTTGAAGTTTGTTATTTTTTCAGAGTTGGAAGAACAGCCCGTGCGGGACGAAAAGGTTTAGCAATATCAATATTTCGTTTTCCACGTGATTTAGAGCTTCTAGGTGAAATCGAATCTACAATAAATACAAAATTAACAGAACATCCAATTGATCGTAAGCACATTTTTAATTTGTAATTAAGTATAATTATTTAAATTCAAAATTAACAGAACGAATGGTCGAACGGATCTTTATGCAAGTCAATGTATCTAGACGTGAAAATGAAATTAATTTGGATAATAAAGATTTTGATGATCGTGCCCAAAATTATCGTCGTAAAAAATGGATTATGGAAGGATTGGATCCAGATGAAATGGAACAGCAGTAATGCATATACAATATGTTATTAGTTTATTAAATTTAATAAAAATTAAAATTTTGTAGATATAAACGAAAACAAAAACAAAAAATTAAAGAAATTAGACGTCAACGGAAAGAGCGTAAAAAAGAATATGATACAAACGTACAACAGTCAGTCTTAATACAAGATGATCGATTTAAAACTCTTGATACGGAACGTTTTGAGAAAAAAGGAAAAATCCATAAAAAAGAAAAAATAAACAATGAAGCAACCAAACAAGAAAATATTAAAAATATGAATAAATCATCAAAAATAATTAAAAATAAGATTGAAATAAAAAAACTTGCAAAGAAACAAGTAATTGTTAATAAAAGTAAAGTAAAAACTAATAAATCAAAGAAATTGTTTTAAATTTTAATAATTTTTTTAAGATATTGTTTTTAAATATAATAAATTTTTATAAAATGTGATTTTACTTTTATCTTAACATTTAAAAAATTAACTTAATAAAGAACTATTAAAATTAAATTTGCCCTTTTATATAAAAAAATATATATATACATATATTAATAAAAAAAATCGTTACTGCCTGGATTTGATATATAAAATATAAATTAAATGCACTTTATTTCTTATTCCTCTGAAGTTCTGTTGAAATTAATCAATTGAAATTGCTAATAAAGCATCTTCTGGATAAACTTCTAATAAAGCTTTTGCTCCATCATTAAATGGATATGCAATGCTCCCATCTATTACAAGACCTGAAATAAAAAACGTTTTTCTTATTTTTTTTAAAAACATTTAAATTATAGAATAATTTGTTTTCTCACACGAAATCAAATGTGTGAAATTAAATCCTTAAACTAAAACTTTTTCATAAATAAATACTAACGAATAAACACATTTTTTGTTAATTAATTATTATCAAACTAAATTAATTACTATCAAATTAAATCAATTAATTACTTTTTTTATACAAAATACAATTATTGTCTTATATCACAGTAATCATGGCTGTACAAGCTATTGAAATGACAAAGTATTATTTAAAAATAATAATTTAAAAGCAATTTTATTGTATATTATTATTTAATTTACATATCCATATATATTTTCATTATTTAAATTAAAATAGTAAATTAAAATAGCTATTATTTAAAAATATACACAAATCATTTCTACGAAATGCACAACGAAACTTTGGAAGAAGCAAAAACAAATGTATGTTAAAATTTTTATATTTAAATACTATTTTATATTTTATAATTTATTTCAGAAAACACGAGTATTTAATTTACGACTTCAAGTCTCAACATTGTGTCTATACAATTTTGCAATAACTTTTATTGCTTTATCACATGAACGTTTAGTTTTTAATTTTGGATTCAGTGGTAAATACATATTAAATATTTAATTAATTTTATTTAATGTTTTTTAAAATATATATTCAAGGTACACAATATGCAGAAAAATTAGGTTTGGAATTAGCAGTTCCATTATTAACACCAAAATTTGGAACATTATTTTGTTTTTTAAGTTTACTTTTGAATTGTTGTATGCTATTTCCAATTGCCTATCCAGTAAGACTTTTTGTTTTAATTTTTGAAAATGGAATGTTTTTGTATATTTTTTGTTTTTATTTATACGCAGCAAAAAAGTCTTCAATATTACTTATTACCAGGAATATTATGGAATATCTATACATTAACTGCACATTTTTCAAATATTGTTGAAATGATATATGACTTAATAGTATTATCAACTGATTTTAGTGTATCATTTAATTTAATAATTTCAGCATTATTTTTAATGGCATTACATTGGATGTTAATTTTAAATAGCTTATCATATTATGATTTTTGTACTTTAATATTAACCGATACAAAGAATTTAACAGTTGGTGAAATTGAAGATTATTTTAATGGTAACCAAAATAATTTACTAACAAACAATTTTCAAAAAGAAAATGAAAAATTTTGTGAATATTTTTGTCGAGATTTATGATATACCTATATACAAAATAATAATGTATAAAATTCTATATATTTATATAATTTATATAAAAAAGTTTTGTTTATTATACTAAATTTTTGAATTTTTTTATAAACAATTTTTTACTTACTAGCATCAATACATTTCGATTTTACAAAAAGTTTATTTATAAAGTTTCGAGACTCAAAAGATTTTGGAATAGGCCAAACACCAACACAAATTTGTTCACGTATAGAATAACATAAACGCGGATCATCTGTAAATATAAAAATAATAAATAAATTTAATGTACATAAGTATATGATTAAATCCGAAAAAATATTAATAAGAAAATGTGTTGATAAAAATCAAAGTGCGATATCTTCACTCTAAGTCATTTTGCAGAAAATAGCAAATACTTCCCTAATCTTATTTTTAATGGCATTACATAATTAAATTAGCGGAGATAAATAATTGCTAAATAAGCGGAGATAAATAATTGGTTCTTTTCTTATTTATTATGCGAGAGGTATTTAAATGATATTCTATTAAACGGGAGTGCACTTTTGTAGTGTGCAGATCCTGTTTAAGTTTGGAAATAACTACTTTTGCAAAACAGTATGCAAAACTCATGTTATCCAGAAAAAATAGCGAGTTTTGAAAATTAAAAATCAAAACTCATTTTAAATTAATTGTACATCTATTATAAAAAAAATTGGATAACACTGGTTTTGAACTTAGCGTAAGTTAAAATACTTTGGATATAATGACTTTTGTTTGAAACTCCCAGCAAACATGGTTTTAACGCATTTTGTACCCAACTTTTTTCGGATATGATGGATTTTGAAAAAAATTTGTAGTTTGTAGGTCGAAAATGAATGGAAAATACCCATTTTTTAGGCTTAATGTTTATAATGGTAATAAATTTTGACATATCACTCTCAAAAAACGTGAAAAGTGGAAATATCGCACTTGGATTTTAATCGACACAAATAATATAGTTATTTGTTAATTATTTATTACCTGGCGCAAACAGTAAATTTTGATTATATTGGTCAGCAATTTCTTCCGGTCTTTTAATGTGCTGTAATTCTGGAAGAATTCCCATTAAATCTTCTACATGCTTTGTTGTTAATCGATTTATACTAAAAAATAATTAGATGTTCGTTAATAATATCGAGTAGAGTATACTTTACAATTTCGTAGCGTCGGTTAAAATTTATCTTTAAAAAACAAGTAAACAAATTATGATTACATGTAAATAATAAATATACATAATTATTATTATTATTATTATTATTTATTTTACGTTATTATTTTTGGTAATTTAACAACTATTAAAAACGTAATTGAAAAATTGTAATTCACGAGATTTTTTATTGTTTACATTACTCCTTATCTTTGCAATTATTTTTTTTAATAAGCTTCTTTTTGAAATTTAAAAACGTTTTTAAAAATATAATTAAGTACGCAATTTACATTATAAAAATTATATTTTAATTAAAAAAGATAAATATAATAGCGCGGTTGCAAAAAAAAACAAGGTCATGATATTTTCATTAATAGAATAGAACAATAATAACAATAAAAATTGATAATTATATTTCTAATCTAAACTTAAGAAGCGACTTATTTAAATTTAATAATTGCCTTACAAAAGTAGTCATACCTATTATGCCATGACGTTGAACCAGTTCCTGTACTAACACAAAGTCCAGAACATTTTGTTTTATTAACGACATCGGAATGATCAATAATTAATTGTAAGTGTGATACTCGTGCTGATAATGTTTCACCTATAAATACCTGAAGAGAAAGGCAAAAAAGTTTAAATTTATTCAAATTATTTTGAATTTGTTTTTTTTTATGCTGACCTACCTCATTTAAAGCTAAATATGGCAGTACTCTTTTCATTTTAGCTTTATATTTAACAGACAATTCCTGACTTAAATATTCTGGTACAGTTTTTTCTTGTTCCATTCTAGAAACAGCATGGCCATGTAAATCTATTGATTCTGGTATTTTACCATTACTACCCAATAATGTTGTACGAATTCTAGATCTGTGCATCCATTTAAAATCACCCTAAAATTATATTTTTGTATTATAACTTTATTAATAAATTTTTTAATTTCTCTATTACACTTAATATTTTTTTAACAGCATCTTCTGGATTTTCAGAATATTGTTTTGGTAACATTAAACGACCTTCTGATCGTGTTGGATCTGAATTAAAACCAATAATTGGTGTTTTATGATGTGTTTGTGCGAATAATGGACTAGCACGTCCAGCTGCTAATAAAAATGTACCATCACCACCAACTGGTACTAAGACATCAGCCCATTTTAATGTATCTTTACTTAATGTCGTCCTAAATTCAACTCTTTTTTTAAATTTAATTAACATAATATATATATAAATGTTAATATTAATTAAATAACATTTTTATATTTTTTTTACCTATTTGTTAATTTAACTTCAACACCGGCATTTTGAAAACTTTGAGCAATTTTCTTTTCAAATTTTTTATGTGCATTATGTGATATAATTAATGCCTCATAATCTGTACCACGATTTCGTAAGACTTCTTCTAATTCAGTTTCATTTAATTGTGGATGGCGTTGTCGTTCAAATTCATAACGTGATAATTTTGTTACTAATAAAGCACGACAAAGTTTGAATGATTGTGGACATTCTGTTAGAACCGTTGCATCATTAACATAAGTGCGAATAATTTTGCCAACTATATTTAAAAAAATTATAATATTAAAATTGAATTATTTGCGGGAGGTAACATGTATATATTATATAAAATTATTTAGTTGCATTCGAATTAAATATAAATTTATCAATATCACACTTTTTTCTTTACACTAGGTATTATAGTTTTTTTTATTATTATACATAATAATAATATATGTGGGATAAATAATTTTATTAATTAACAATAGAATTTTTTTTCTAACCACATATTTGTATACATATGTATATAGAGAATTCTTTATTTTGTTGATTAGAATCAATTTAATAATACTTATAGTGTTTCTATTTTTTGTTATCACTATGTGCTATCGTTGCGTTAAATTTAAAATATAAAAAAACAAGTGAACGTCAAACTGATAAGAAATTTAAATAATCTTAATTTTACGTATACATTTTTATAAAATTCAATATTATTATTTTTAAAGTAATATAAATTATATTATAAATGGAATTTGTTTACCCTTTAAAGATTGTAAAAACAATTTTGTTTTAAACATTTAAATAAATCATATATTATATTAAATTACATTGAAAAACTATTCTTGTAGTTTTTTTTAGCTAAATATTATTTATATTAGGTTGTATTTAATTTTAATAATCTAAGTAAAAATTCTTTGACAATGATATTTTATACTGTTGATAGATAATAAAAAGTATTATATTTATATTTAGTACTGTAAATTCAATTATACTGACTGAGACTGATAATTTCTTAAAACCAAAAAGAACAAGAATAGTTCTTTCTTTTTGCGAAAAAAAATATGTCAAAATAAATCAAATTTTCTTACCCTACAGGAAATTTTTTGTTGTCGAGATCCTAAAATATACATTTATTACAAATTACATTACGCTTTTATATTGATATTCCCAGCTTGGAAGAATTTGTTTTTGTTTTTTTACAAAATTTTGCTAGAGAAATGTTTATTTAATTAATTTAGATTTAAATGGGCTACACATTAAAATTAAGGATAAATTATCCTGGATAATTTTGTTGATTACAATTTGAAAAATTAAATTTAAGATTCCTCCATTTTCAATATTTTTTTTATTATCAATTTCAATTATATAATAATTTGTCCAAGATAGTTTTGAGGAATTTCAATTTACAATTATTTCCAACAAAAACCTGGGGTCCTTGTTTTGTACATATTTAAAAAATTATTATGGACTAATAGACTTCAATCCAATTTCACCGTCATTAAGAACAGAATCCTATTTAGAACTTTCTCACAGTACTCAATTTGATTTGGCCTATTAATTGTATATTAGTAGATTAATTTGAATAAGATTTTGAATTATGAGTAAATCGATTATTTGAACATAAGCTTTTGTGTAAACTCAAAGATTTCAACTCAGTAAATTTTTAATATTACGTGTTGTGATATTGTGGTGTTTCGTGAGTACAAATAATCTGTATCAATAATTAAGTCACTATAAAAATAATTATAAAATAAAACTAAACATAATTCACTTTCAAAATAATATTTTATTTAAAACTAAATTTTGAAAGTAATGAAAAAAAAAACCACCATAAAATTATAAAATTTTCTCCGTTCAACGTTTTGGATAGAAATATTCTTATTTTATTTTTTGGCAGCTTGTCCAACTTTAGCCTTTTTAGTACCACGTACTTTCTTCATTCTGTTTCTACGTTCTTTACGTTGTTTACGGGTCTGTTGTTTCTTTTCATAAAGTCCATGACGACCTAATCTATGTTTTGGTTCAAATTTCTTTGCAAAATCTAATGTATCATATATAAGTGCAAATCCAGTTGAACGACCGCCACCAAAATTTGTTCTGAAACCAAAACAAAATACAACATCTGGTGTTACTTTGTACATGGCGGCAAGTTTATCTCGAATATCTTTTTTATTAACAGAAGACAAACCGGGATGTAAAACATCACAAACCATTTGTTTTCTACATAATAGTCGGTTTGTCATAAATTTACGAGTACGAATTGTTGCTGTGGTCATTTTGTTATTGGCCTAAAAGTAAAAAAGAAAATTCAATTATAAAGAGAAAACACGATTTTAATATTAAAATCAATTAAACAAAAATCTGTATTATTAAATAATTTGTATATAGGTATATAAAATAAAATCCTCTGGTGCAATCTTTAAACGTCAAACATAACCTCAACAAGGTATTTACACGTGTAATAAAATTTCAATTAAATCAATTAATTAGTAATAAATATGGTAATTGTGGCTAACCAAAATTTTGCACAGTAATAATTATAATATTTTTTTAATAAATTTACTATTTCTAACCTTTATATCACTAAAAAAGATCCAAACACGTCTTCAGTGCAGTAACAATTTTTTAGAAAAGAATGATGGCGGAATTGTCAATTGTCAAAATTTGTTTTTAATTTTCATAAGTTGGTAAACATGACAAAATTATACTTCTTTTCACACTTTTCTGTTTTTTCGAAAAAGTTATTTATTTGGAGCTTTGCCGTCGTATTTCCTTGCCTATATATTTCCGTTTCCTAATTTAAATTATTTTTTAATTCGTTAATTGTTAATATTTAGCTAATGATTTCTGGTAAAGTGGAGTAAAGGAATAAAATATTTTATTTTATTTCAAGAATAAAAATAAAATAAAATTTTTACACAAAATATGAATGAAATTAGTATTGAGTTGAAGTAACAGAAAGATTATTACAATATTTTTGTTAAATAATAAAAAACTATATTACAAATATAATAGTTTACTTAATTTAGTTATCTAATTTGCAAATATACCGATATACATATTAACAATTATTCATAATTTTTTTCATCAAATTTAAAGATAGCGAAGTTTTCAATATAATGTCAATTTATCTTTTATTATTACATGGAAAATATCGAAATGCTTATAAAGTCCGGTACCATATATATAATAGTAAATATCTATTTTAATATTGCAATTTTTTATAATACCACTGTCAGACAATTTAATATCCTTTATAATTTAAACTAAGCAGTTTTGGATTTTAAATTTTTTTTGTGCAATATCATAATATGTACATACATACATATAAGATTTCAAAGAAAATCTTAACAGACTTGAAAATAAATAATTCAATTTGCCAATCCCATTTTCAGGGACCGATGTTTTTTCTCGTGTATATATTTGAGTAAGAGATATATTTATGTGGTAATTACATATATGAGTATACAACTCTACTATATATTTATGTATGAATATTTTTAATTAAATGTTTACTTGAACATGCAAACTAAGTTCATATTGTAGCAGTTAATGGTACTGTATCATTTAAAATTTAAATGTTCAAGCAAGAAAGTAGTTTCAAAAATATTCAGAACAGGAATGTTAGAGGTCCTTTGAATGGTACTTAAATCGCTTAAACTTGTATATGTATTTTTATTTTAGGGCATGATGAAATTTTTTGAAAACTTAATACATTTTAATATTTTCTTTTATTGATCATAAAATCCTTTTCATATACATATACCATATTATGACTTGAATATGTTTGTTTAACATAATATTTTATATTTTGATTTTCATAGATTTATTCTAGTTAATTATTAATTACAATCAGTTATAAATTCTTTTAAATTATTACATAAGAAATCGTTACTCCATTTGTCACATGGACAATTTTTTAATGTTTCCTTTTCCACGCATATTAAAAAACTTGAATAATCAGCACAATTTTGATATTGTTGTGAATTTGATAACTTAATTGATTTACTTTCCAATCGATTAACTATAAATTTAAGTAAATAAAAAAATTATAAATTTAAAAATAAAAATATAATGTGTAATGTTTAATTAAAATTACTAACTAATAAATGAACATTTTTGAAATGATTTTCCAAATACTTCTAAAAATTCCAGATCATTTTCTAATATTTCTAATAAGAATTTACTAATTTCAGTTTGATTGAATGTACCATTACCATAATCCAAATTCTTCCTTATAAATAAATTTTGAACAAAACACTGTAAATAGTTTTAAATAAATTTTCATATATTTTATATTTATAAAACATAGTTATTTATTTAGTTAACTGAATATTGTTGAGATGTTGCATTATTGTTAGCAAAATTTTCTTTTATAATATTTGGCATTGGACAACACGAACGAATACTCTATAATTATAAATATGTAAAAAATAATTATACATTATAGTATATGATTTCGAAATTCATAATTTTACTATTGGGGGTCTGTTTGAACAATTAAATTCTGTTGTTCCTCCAAGAGCATTATTATTCTATAGTGAAAGACCAAATACGCGTATTCCATATATAATTATTTTTATAATAAATCGAAATATAATAATATTACCAAAAAATTAATTACAATAATGAAATATATTAAAATAGACATTTGTTTTAAAATATTCATTAATTTATTTTAATAAAATTTGTAAAATAAATATTAACTTCTATACTTATTACTGATTTAAATCAAACTGAAATATAATTAATATAATTTGATTATTATATATAAGTACATATAAATTTTCCAAACTATTTATATGATAGAAAATTAAAGAACCACTCAAGCTTAAATGATTAAAAAAATTTGTGTTAACTCATTATAATTATATAAATTTGATTTTTATATCATTTTTATAAATATATTATAAAAATTATGCAAAAATATATGTACATATATAAATTCGTAAAGTTATCGAAAATGTTATAAAGTAAATTTGAAAATTATTAATTTACCATAAAAAAAAATTATGATTAAAAAGTTTTTAAAAATATCATTGTTCAAAAGTAATTTAAATTTAATACAAAACTTATAATTAAGGGATATAGGGATCGGATCGTCATTGAATAAATCCTTTTCGAGTTTACTCATCTATAAATTTTTTAACCTAATAAATCATTGAAGCTTTTTTTTTTTACTTTTTATACACATTTCTCAAAAAATTTAAATATAACATCTCTCACAAACCATTTCAGAATTTTGTATATACATATACTGAAGTGATTAGCAGCTTATCAATTTTATAAATTTCAAATAAAAAATATGTTGATTTTAGGGCAATATTTGATATTAGTTATTTATGGTATCAATAGGGCAAACAGCATTCGATACGAGAGATTCTATAAGTATCATTTATTTATTAAAATATATTATGTATTTAAATTTTTATGTATCTAAATATAATGTCAATTTTATATAGCATTTTCGAGTCAAAAAAGACTTTTTACACTTAAATATAGTCTTTTACGCTTCAAAATAGTCTTTTTATATTTCAAATTAGCCCTTCACAAAAGAAATTTCGTCTAAGTATTCTAAGTCTAAGTATTCTAACATAAAAGATTTAAAATACTTAGAGGAATTTCTTTTGTGAAGGGCTAATTTGAAATATGAAAAGACTATTTTGAAGACTATATTAAAATGTAAAAAGACTAATTTGATGTTTTAAAAGACTATCTTGATTTTTTAAATATGTTTTAAGAGGACACTATACAAAATGCGTTATTTTCTATTATAACATTTGTACAATTTTCATCAAATAAATAATTTAAATTCTGGTCCACTTTAAAAAAATTTAAGTCCTGGTCTACTTTATATAAAATTCTTTAAGACCAAAAACAGTTAAAGTATAATAAATATATATATTTTATATAAATCTTTAAATTATTTTTTATTCCTTCCCTGGGACAAACATATACAATTTAACAAGGTTCACTTGGTAAACAAGAATTGGTAATAATATATTTGATTTCACACATCCAATCCATGATATTTATAGTGGCATAAAATATTTAGTATTATCCTTTCTGTTCGTGCGGATATATCAATGTTTTCGTTTGGATTATTTCACATCTTATAATCAGGTCAATCTAGTGAAAATAATTGTATTTACAGAAAAACGTTTAAACATTATAAGTTTCTTTATATATGAGAATATATTTTCCCTCAATTCTAAATTTTTTATTTTCTTCGATAAAACGAAAAGTTTTTTTTTTCTTGTTTCTGTTCTATCGTACGAGAAAAGTTTTTCGTTATTATATTGATAAATTGGTATCTGGAGAATAGTTAAAGCATTTATAAAAATATTTATACTGAATAAATATTATTTGAAAATTAGTTAAAAAGATATTGTTGTTATAGTTAAATCTTATTAAAATCTGTACAGAAATTGGTTAGGAATCTTAACAGAGTTTTGTACTAATTCGACAGGCAGTTTTGATTCTTATTCGTATATAATATGTATTATAATCTACATGTATATATAAATATGTAAAATATTTAAATTTCAATCAAAATAAATGAACGAATAAAAAATTTGTTGATTATAGGAAAACAACATTTAAAATGAATAAAAAAAATATAATCTAAAAAAAATCTATATGATTTTTATTATAAAAATGGTTGTGTAAGAGTTAGATAAAATTTTTTTTTCTATAAGTGCATTTGTAATATTTTTGTGTATACATATAAAATAAATATAAATTTAAAATTTACAATTTTCCATTGGAAAATCAACAAAAGAAAATTAGATGCAATGAGTTTATGTTTGATTTTTTTATCAAATTTCCATTTAATATAACAACATTTCAAAAATCTGTTATATTAAATTTTTCAGTTTAATATTTACAATTTAGGAAAGTATGAACTTTATACCTTAAATTTTCAGGTATACTAGTAATACGACCATAGTATTTTTGTGCTGAAAATATTAAATTTATGTTAAATCTGCAGTGGTAGTAAAGTTTTTATCTATATTAACAAGAATATTTCAATTGAGATGGATTAATTTATATATACATATATAGAAGCATCCATGAAGATGATTTCATACGTTGTAAAAATCATTTAGGGAGCAATAAAATACAGAAATATATTTATTTAATGTATACATATTGTAAAATCTAAAATATAAATATATTTATATAAAAAGTTGTTTTATGCAAAGGGTAAAATTTTCTATTCAGTTTTTGAATACAATATAGTCAACTATAGAAAGAAAATCATTCTTTGTAAATATTTAAAACAGACTATTTTATTATATACTTTTCTTTATGAACCAAGAACATAATAAACATAATTTTTAAACGTAATATAAGATATTAAAACAAAAAATGTATTTACATTGAAATTTAAAAGAAAATTTAAGGTTTTCACTTTTGTTGCATAATATTTAGAAAATGGATATTTTTTTGTTAAGCATCAAATAAATTAACATTGCTATACATATATAATGTATTTTGGTATTATAGTTAAAAATGAGGTTTTTGAGGCATAAAAAAACCTTACCATAAAAATAATAATTTATAAAAGTTCTTAATAAAATATCAGCATTACAAAATAATAATAATTTTAAAAATACTCTTTGAACTAAGTAAGTAAATATGTAAAGTAATTATGTGTTAATAAAATCTTTTTAGTATTTCATGGAAAAATAGTAAGTTTTTTACCTAGATACTATCATCATCACCTTTTAGTACTATGAAAACTAATCATCTACTGAAAAGTTACGATAAATTTAAAAAAAAAAAACTAAAATATAGCTATTTTAGTAAATTAAATAAAATCTTAATTATAAAAATTAGTTTTATATATTTTTTAAGCAGAAAATTTTAAAATATCTGCTGTATACATCAAAACGTTTTGGAAAATTATAGTATATGCTTACCCTACTCCTACTGTAAGTGCTCCTTTCAGCTTAAAGTAATGCTATAAAATATAAGAAGTTATTATAAATATAAAATTAATTATTTCATTATTAACTCCTTTCTACTATCTCTTTTCCAGAAAATGAATGGCTACAATTGCAAAATTGCAATTCAGCCAAGAAACCAACTAGATTATTGTGCCACTATATTGTAGCAATTACGTATTTATAAATCATAATTATATAAACCAAAAATATTGAATGAATTTTTTCCTCTAACTTAAATAGAATATTTACTATACACAATATTTAATATTGGCAATGTACGAGTCAAAAATGGAATCTTTTCTTCATTTTAAAAGTCATTTTCGTATAAATAGATACTATATCAATTTAGGATAAATTTCCGAAAAAAATCCCGAACAATTGTAATTACATATGTATAAATAAAAGAATTCATACTTTATTATATTCATTCAAATCAAGCTAAAAGTGGTATGCACAGCAGCAGGAGTGTCCTTAACATGAATTATATTCTTTTTAGCATCTAAATTTCATGTTATGGTTATTATGTCAGTTTTTTTTGTGATGATTTATTAATGATTGTATAAATTACATATTAAAAAAAGAAAAAAATAATATAAATATGTATGTAATTTAATTCTCTATTAAGATATTTTTATTGCCTGAAGATATGCATAAATTTGTTGGCTTTATAGTGATATACATATGTATTTGGTATAAAAAATAAATTATGTTGTTAACTTAATTAAAGTTGTTAAATATTTATTATATGAGAACGGTGTTTAATAAATATTAGCATCAACTTTTTTATGTCATTTTACAAGAAAAAGTGATACCACAACAATAACTTCAAAATATGTAAAGTTTTAAATGAACAAGTTGGTATACAAGTTTAAGTTTGTTATTGTAATAAATTATGTATATAATCTTCTTTGATTTTATAAAAACTATTTCATGTAAGAACTATAAAGGCTTCAAATTTATCAGTTTGTTAAATATTCTTACAAGCTTTTTGACTCTGATATCATGATCATCTACAAGCTTTACATTTGAAAAATATATTAACTAAAATCGAGATATACTTAATATGTATGTATAAGAAAATAAAAACAAATTATATACACATATGTATTTAGAAAGCAATAAACATGTTAATGATTTAATTACTATATTAAATTTTTTCAGTTTAATATAAATTGTAATTTTATATTAACCATAATTATCTATGGTTGCCAAATCAAATGGTCAAATAATTCAATAAATAAACTTCGCTTTATAAGCACTATTAGTAACACTAAATATTTGTTTAATAAATAATTAAAAATTTTATATGATTTTTGTAATTTACTTCCGTGCTACTTTTTTAACAGTGACTTTCATTTCTGCTTAATATTGATTTTTTTAAACAACTTCATGCCATCCATGTCCAACTGATTTTTTCTGATTTCTTTTCCTACACTTTGAATTACTCGTTTGCTTTATTATACATTTTTTGAGTGCATAATTTCAAATGTATATATAAATATCAAATCATTAGACCACGATTAAATTTATATTGAATCATTTTGTCATATCCAATATAGCCACGATCGTTTAGACTCTAGCTAGCCACGATCGTCTAGCTAGAGTCTAGAGTCTAAACGATCGTGGCTAGGCTATATGTCTAGACTAGAGAGTGGTTAGGACTCTACATTGTGACTGTGGCCTCCATCCTGAAGGCTCAAAACTTTTTTTACAATATGAAAAATATGGATTTTTGAGTCTATTAGTAAAATAAGAAACCTAAAAAGTTTACCAATGAAAAATCGAATATTGATTATTTTATTTTACTCGTAAAATTGTAATACCATAGAAGATAGATAGAAAAAAATTCCATTTTTCATGATGGAAAATGTATATAGAGATACTGTTTTTAATTTTATGATTGTAATTCGATTTCATATTAAGTTACTCTATAGTTTTTGCTAAAAAGTATTTTATTCACTCTTTATTCGACAAACCAAATCATAAGAAATAAAGTACATTAGTATCTATAAAAAGAATATAACAAAATCAAAATATCCTTTGCATATACATCAATCTTATATGGTTTTCCATTATATAGTTGTACTTTATGTATATTTTAAGGCTACTCCATACCTTGTGCTTTCAAATTGATTACCAAAATTCATTAAACACATTTTAGATGTGCAATTAAATTATTTGTGTATAACATTTATTATCCTTTTTATAATCATAAAGTAATGTGATATGAAATATTTCCAAAAAATCAATTTCAAAGCACCTAAAAATATGCAAAATCGTTAACGAAATTTTATATAATTAAGTATTTTTGTTTATTAATTAATTATAATGTGTGAAAGAAATATGATTTTAAAACGTTTTCTAAATATTTGTTTTTAAAAATATTGTGTAGTTACAAAATTACAAGTTAATTAAATATGTATATATGTAAATTGCATAAACATAGCTACGTACCACAACCGAAAGGGAGATACGGAAACGTTTTATAAATCTTTAGTTTCTAATTGAAAAATTCGTTTATTGCTAATAATAAGTAATTACATTAGTAAAGTTTTATAATCAAAATTAGAACATTAGAAGTAATAAAAATACATTTTATAGTTAACTCAATTTTTTTTAATTGTATACATACTTATGGTGCATGTGCAATATACATGCATATTTACACAGATCGACTATACAAATGATAAAGTTCATATACTAATACTACTAGCTATATGTACATTATATCTTAAATCTAAAATTTACAATTTAAAATCTACAACAGGTACAGGATATCTATAAGAATAAATACTATAATTTCTATACATATACAATTGTCCTAAAACAATTTCTATCAATTTTTTCCAGTTTCAAAATAACATAACATACCATTTATTATTTATACATACATTATGTACTTAGTATTATATAAGTATAATTTAAAAAAAAATTCACCTGAACCATAATATGAACCATAATATATCTCCTCGAAATCAAATTCAATTCTAAAATACAAATTGGAAAGCATTATTATATTAATAATTTCCCACAAAAAAAGTGAGGTTATTTTTATAAAATCCAAATATATCCAAATACAATATTTTGGGAAATTATTATTTAACAAAATTTATTTGAAAAAATAATAGGAGTTGTTAAATACTTTAAAATAATTTTTTGCAAAAATATTAAATTTTCGATATAAATGTCTCACATTTTCCATGATTAATTTATATTACATTATATGAATTGAAGTATAGTCAGAAAATATTTTATTAAAACGCCAATATGGGAAATTATTATTTAGCTAAGATTAGCAGCACTACACAAAAAAAAACATTTTTCATTTTTAACTTTGCCAGTATTTTTTTTTTTTGTAGTTTACAAAATTTCTTTCAGTCAGACTTAAACCATAATGGCGGATAGGTGTTGGCCGCATTATTTACTATTTGTTTTCGTTACAAATAATAGTTAAAATTTAAGTAATAAAAAAGATAATTACATAAAAAAGTGAAACATAAAGTAAAATTAAATAATTTGTTTTTAATGGTCACAATAAGAAAAGAATAAGGAAGAAGTGAATTTAAAAAAAAATCTTCAATAGTTTTTTTTCCGTTTGAATGTGTAGGTGTGTTTACTTCTTGTTTTCTTCTTAAAAAAAAATATTTCCTTTTAAAAATAGTTTTTTTTTTGTTGTGTTGTGAAGGTGATTTCGATTTCCAGTGACAAAAAAAATATAGTATTTTCCTTATAATAAATAAAAAACAAATTTTTAAAAATATTATAAAAATAATCATAAAAAAAAAGTGAACATGTTTACTAAAAGTTTATAAATTTTCTTATTAGTTTTTCGTTGATAGTAAAATTAAATTTAATAAATAAACCGATAAATTAAAAAATAAAATAAAGAGAAAAAATCATGATTTTATGCCGACGTAAACTGCAATCCAACCACAAGCGGTATTATAATGCTGCAACTACAATCAAATTGCTACAAGGACGTACAACAAAACAATTGACATTTGGATATTTATTTAGTTTTATTTTTATAGCTACAATTTTTATAACAAAATGTCAAGCAAGTCAAGGTAAAATTTGTTTATATTTACTATTATTATATGTATTTTTATTTGTAATAAGTATATAGAGAGAGATATGTATATTTTTCTATTGTTTATAATATATGTATGTAATATAAAATACATAATATTTTATTTACATAAGTATTATTTTATTATCATTCATGAAAGATAAATATTTAAATATTATAATAAAATGAAAATGTTATCAAGAAATTTAGTTTATTGCATGAAATAATAAAATATAAATATGTACATACATATATTAATTATTTACATAATTCTTCAGAGCAGAGATTTGACCTTTTTTTGGGAAATTTTTCATTTTGTCCATAACCAAACAAACGTATCAATCTCTTAATTGAAATGCTTGTATTTTTTCGAAATTTGAAACCAAAATTTCTAAAAATTACGATAAATTTATACCTCAAGTATATTTAAAAGAAAAGTAGTAGGTACTACATTGATTGTATCGATTTGTTGGAATTAAATTGGGCCACAGTTAAAAGTATAATATTCGGCAATTGAAGCTTAAAATTTCCAATTTACAAAATTACAACTTCTAAATGAATTGGTAAAATTTTCTCGTACGACAAAAATTAAAAAGAAATACCTAATTGTTTGCAAAATGTACTTAAATAAATTGTATACCGTATTAATATTTTTCTAAAATATACCATAATTAGTAAGTTTTAAAACTTCTTTCAAGTTGTACATAGTATATATAGAATACCAGTAATCTATCATACCTTACCATAAATGTAAACTTGCCATACGATACGATAAACTATGTGAACACTGTAATACATAAATATAATTTTTCTTTATGTATAGTTTTATTTTTGTCCAATGTCATTTGTAAAATCATCTGAAATATTTGTTTAGTAACTACGAGTACCTACCTATATTATAAATGGTTTTGGAATAACAGAGAATTTTCTTAAATTTCTTAGTTTTGCCATTTTATAATTATAATACATTTTTACCTTGTATATAAATAGTTTCATTGAGTTATCTAGAAAACTCACAGTATATGTCCTCCCAAAGCATGTTTGTAATTTTCGTTTTTGAAAATTAAGTTTCTCTTTAAATTATATAAATTTTATTTTCATAAATTTTCATTTAAAAAAAAATTCTTCCTTTCTTCTGTATACTTACTTATATAAAAAATGAAAATTACCCCAAAAATATAATTTTCCGATATTTATTTACCCTAAATAATTTTTATTAGTTTTTTTTTTTGTACAATATCTTTCACCCTTAATCCCCCTCACAAATTTGATTATTTAACCTAAATATTTATAAAGTAAAAGTATACAATTTAAACACTGCGCCTTTTTTCATTTCTAATAAATTCGTCCTTAAAAGTGCACAAAAAATAAAAAAACAAACCCAAAATTTTATTTTTTTTGTAGTATAATATAAAATGTGTTCATAATTTTTAGAACATGAAGAGATCATTTTTTATTATGAAAAAATCATACAAATATTTGAATATTTCAGACATTAATATAAAATAAAATATAAGTATAATGTAAAATTGTTATCGTTGTAAACTATGAATATAAATTAAGGTAGAAAAGTTAATTTACTAATTAAGATTGTTATAATTTCTTCGTCTGACATTTAAAGTACATAAAGAATAATTTAGTATACTTTTTTCTTTTCGGGAAAAAATTTGTATTAAAAAATGTATCATAAAGCTATGCAAATATAAGTATGTATGTTATTTGATTTGTTTTATGTATGTTATTTGATTTGTTTACTAGGATTCTTTACATGTCATATAACAATATAAAAAACATGGTGCAAAAACGGTCATATCAAAATTCTGAGTAAAATAAGCTAGAAATGTAAAAATTGTAAAATAGGTACCTACTCATTATTTTTCGGAGTTCTGTTGTGAAGAACAATATTAAGCAATAGAAGAAGTTACGGTTTACGGATAATAAATTAGACTCGACTGGTATTTTTCCCGGTCTTAAAATTATATTATATACTCTAAATTTTACTAGTTTACTAATCCTTATTTCTTAGAATTTAGAACGAAGTCGATACCTCGGGAGTTTATAAATCAATCATGTACTACCCCCGTTCAATTAAGTCACTGTCTGTCTTATTATTGATACCTTACAATTAAAATAATTTACTCTAAACCAAGTTAAAATGAAATATAAATTAAATATATATTCTTAAAAATAACAAAAATTTAACGCTCAAATTTCGTCTCTGCTAATTAAGTATTTTTGCTGGATTTTTTATATGAAATTCACTCACTAAAGTTTTTGTTTAATTATTGAAATCAATATTAAGTATATTTTCGAAATTTTTGTTTTTTCAAATAAATTTGCTACCATTTTTAAAATTATACATAAATTTTACACTTCAAAATCCCAACAGAAAAAGAAACCTCTGCTGTATGCTTGATTTTGTTTTTCCCAATAAAATGAAGAAAAAAGAAGAAGATAAAAATCTACATAAATGACTAACACAAATTATTATTATTTATGTATAAGAGCTTTTATACTCTGGCTATGTTTTTGAAATACAGAAAATTGAATCAATTTAAATGAAAATGTTCACGATAAACCTGACAGCCAGTGAAAGCATAATACTAACTAATAGTAACATGTAAATGTAGTGTCAGATCTGGCCAAGCCATAGTCAAATTTTGAAAATCACTAATATACTTTAGTAATCAACATTTTTTTCTCATAATCTTTATAAATTTGGGGAAAATATTTTTTTAAGGCTTAATAAAATATTAAATTAATGTTTCTTAGACCCAAAATAACATTTATAGTGTAGTGTAATTTATTTTATTTTAGAGAGAAATGAGAATAGAATTGTTAAACATTTATCTTTATAAAATAATTTATTTATGGTTTTTACTTACATGCAATAAAAATTTATAAGACAACAAAATTTACATATAAATTGTTCTATAAATTTTAAGTTTTTCGTAAGCCATTGTGGGAGAAAATTAATTAAAAAATATTTATAAGATTGGATTATTCAGTATATAACATTTTTCAGACAGGAAATATCAATCAATAAATTGTCTTAAATTTCTATTACATTTTTGACATTTTATTATATCATAGTTTTAGTTATAGGTACCTACTTACTTAAGTTACACAATTTTATCATTTCGATATTTTACTGTATTTCTAATTAAACTTTGGTTATTTACTGGCCAGGCACAATCTATAATATGATTTTCTTTCCATTGAGGTTATTATAATTTCCTTCAATTAGAAATTTAATTTTTAATATATATGATTAAGTATACATAAACAAATTATTTATTTTTGTTAAAATTATTTAAAACAATAATTTGAAAATATAAATTTAAATAACTGCACATTTTAAGTAAATTTTTTTTGATATTAAATATAATTAAATATGTGATTTATAAATAAATTTAATTACATACTTCTAAAGATTTAAATTATATTTTAATTTATCGTTTTACAATAAATTCATTTAAAATTATAGTTTGCACGCAATAATGTTTGTATAACTATATGTAGTATGTATATAACTTTAAATCTGTTTGTAATATTGTACTTAAATTGTTTTCCAATAATATACCAGATTTTAATTATAAACGGAAATAAAGTATTATACGAACTAGAGAAATAGTTGTCCGTTCGTATCGATTTTCGCTGATAGAAAATAAGAACTGACATTAACAATACATAGTTTTATTTTTGAGTAAAGTATAATAGTATCTTGCCCAGCTCTAATTGTAATCAAATCTCATCTATCGTGCACATAAAACACATGAAAGTTAAGGTTTACGTAGCTATAGTTATATAAAAAAAGCTCTTGTCATGGAGCATATTTAATTTAAATTCAAATTGAAAAATATTTATATTAAATATATAGGTAAGTAAAGCAAGTATTTTATTTATTGTATGCAAAATTTTACCTTTATATCGATTTGAAAATTACTTTTCAATCAAAATATAATTATTTTCATTTTTTTTTATTATATATATAATTTCTCACATTTCACGGCAAAATAAATTTTTTCTCATCTTTTAGCATATAATTCTTTCCGAAATTTTTATGTTAAATCTTTTTTTAAAAAAAAAAAGATTTTGCCGCATCACACCTGCCTGAAATGAAATTTATAATAATTTTTTTTGTTAAGACTTAAAAACTGAGTTTAATTTAAAATTGTATACTTATACAAAGTAAGAAACAATTTATATTTATATTTTCCTGCCATAAGAAAATTATCATTTCAAAAACCAAATTTATTTTATTTTGGAATATATTATAAATTTAAAAAAAAAAAGCTTTATTTTCTTCTTTTGAATTAATCTCTACTAAACTAAGATTAATGATTGTATACCATAAAAATGACATTTATTGCCATTAACTATGAAAGGATATTAATGGAAATTATTTTTATAAATATTGTGCAATTTTGAAATAAAATTTATAATGGATATTTTTTTATAAGATTTCATCTTTTAAATGCAATTTGTGTCATAATTTTCGTAGAATCGAAAAATAGTATAAAATATATTTTAATATACAACAAAAATTACTTAAATAAAATGTAAATTGTTAAGGGAATATAATTCTTCTAGCATTCAGATTGTATTGTAATAACAAGGAAAATTTAAATTTTTTTATCTTTATTATACTTATCTAAGAAAAATAAATATCCTTTTTCAATTTCAATAGCTTTTATCATAAAATAACACCAGTTTAAATTATAAAAGGGAAAATTTACAAGCATTACAAAAAAGCAATTTCTAATTTCAATGTTTTACATGAATTTTTTATTCGTTGTAAGATATTAAAATATATAAAGAACATAGAAATATTTTAGAATCTTATCCATATACTTAATTATGGTTTGTGGCAAATAAAATTAATTGCTCTTTTATGCTTAAGTATGTGTATGTAACGTATATTTAATATATATTTACTTATACATATATGTATATGTATACTTATTGAACTATTCCTTTATTATTGAGGCATTTAAACTGTGTAATATTACATATATAATTAAGGTAAGTACATATATAAGCTTTTTTAAGTCACCCTTAAATAATAAATAACTGCATTTAAGGGGCAATAAAGTTGTGCGTATTCTTAGGCGTGTGTGGGTATATGTAAATGGTAGCTCTAATAATGGATGATCTACAATAGTTTTGCTCATGTAACTCACATTTTATTGTTATTGTAAATAAATCTGTGTCTGCGCGCCACAATGTCACAGAGCTGTGATAAATTTCAAACTTCATTTCTATAAATTTAAAAATATTGTAAAAGTTTGCAAGCTTATACTACAACTATTTTGCGATATATTAAAATCCGAATGTCTATTCGTAAGTTTGAATATCAAGCAATATTTAATATAATTGTAAAAATTTACACACTTGATTATCGTCTAGTTTGTTACATACATATTAGATTTTTCGAAATTTGTATGATCAGATTTTATGCCAATTAAAAAATCAAAAACAGATTTAGTATGAATATAATATAATCAAAATTCTCCTTGATTTTGTTGGTTAGATTTCATCATAATTTTTAAACAATATTAATTTAAAATCTTTTTATTAAAAATGTCATCAACAAGATTTTTGGAAAACAATTAACACCCCGCAGTTTACATAAATGAATATAATACTGAGATTCATATAATGTTAATCTACAAAATTTATTGTTTACCTAACTATAAAATAAGGATAATATACAAAATTATATGGACAACAACATAAACAATATGTACTAACTAAACCATTCATTTACATCCCGAATTACTTATCCTTTTCAGAATTTTTAAAATAAATCCATTATGTTATAACTTTTCTGTCAGTCTGTTTCTGTTATATCTTTAAACTATATATGAAATTATTATTTGATATTTTAAAAGTATAATGAGAATTATGATAGACCATCCGTTGCAAATTTTGGAACATTTGGAACCAGTCAAAGGTGAAAGAAACGTGTGTTGATTTTTAAAATTTACATGTTAAAGTCACTGAATATCCGTCACTTTTGAGAAAGGGATATTAATTGGAAAGATAAAAAAGCGTATTTCTAAAGGCTTCATATTATCAATTAATGCATCAACTACACAGAATTTTTTAAACATTTGTTTTACATTTACACCAAACATAAAACCAATTAAGCTACTAAAAACCAAAAAAAAATTGGATATTGTCTGCTAAATTTAATCGAAAAGAAACATTGAAAAAAAGAGAGTTAATCTTTCACTCTGTTGTTTATACTGATAATTAATGCTTCTTTTTTGCTAAAAAAAATTATGTTGCATATAGAAACTTTGTAGTTTGATGACAATTTAATCCGTTGCGGATGTTCCTTGGTGTTTTAACAAGCACAAAAAAGAAAAATAAGAATGAAAACTAAAAATTTAATAAGTAAATATTCTTTTTATCCACGTATACATAATATCCGATAAAGTTATGAAAATTTATTCTATTTTGTGGTTATCTCTTCCTTATTTTTTTCTGTATTATCCTTTTACGTAATATTTATAGTTTTATTTTAAACAAAAATAAAATGAAATTAGAATGGAAAAAGACTAGATGCTTTTATAAATTGTCTTTTATATTTTCACTATTTAAATTTTATTCTATATTTTTCATTTCAGGATTTCATTGTTTTCATTGTACATATCCTTCTATTATTCTTTTGTTTTCAAAATTTTCAACATAAATTTTCATGGAATTTTTTGTTTGTTTTAATATTTGTTGAAGACCACCAAGTACTACTTTTAAATCGTTTAAATTAAGAAAAGTTTTTAGCATTTTTATATACTTAGTCATAAAATAATGCCAGAACCAGAATGTTTTTGACAAATCACATAATTATTATTTTAATTTACTTATACAAACTAAATTTTATAATTTTTTTTATATTTAAAAAAAAAAAGAGTTCTTAATAAGCACTTACTGGCACTTAGTAAGCATAAATATTATATTTTAAAATATATCATGAAATGTTGCAAGTTGCAACCAAGTTGCTCGCAGTAAAGTTGTATATATTCAATGTGAACAACTAGAAACTTTTTCATGGAAGTTTGGAAATTGTGTGAACACTATACGTGATACTTTTGCAGCTGACAAAATATCACTGGACTGGAAAATTTCTCATCATTGAAATTGTTTATTAAGCTTAGATGGGATTATTTTTTCTCTCTGTCTATAAATTTCAGTGGTAGGTGGAAGTGGACATAATTTAAATGTGAAAACCATCATATACTTATGAACAAAGTATGAAAAATTAGTGAACCTGTTAAAAAGAGGATGAATACGTATTTATCCTTACTTAAAAATGTTTAAATAAAAATTAATTGATATTTCAAAGCTTGTTTAAACAAAGTAAAAATTCTACAATGGCGTGATTTAAGCAAATTTTAGTGGATTACTTTAGTGGTACTTAATTAAGGGGATTACATTTGATCTCTGCAATATTTTTCTGTTATTATTTGATCATCTTAATTATCGCTTACTTATTTTCTTTTTAACGCTATAGTGGATACTTGGAGATAATTGAATTTAGTGATTTCAATTACCGGTCAATTTTCATATATGAAATATCGTAAAAATTAGAAATTCATAAAAAATGAATTGGTAAAATAACAATAAGTAAAAAATTAAAAAAAAAATTACGGTGGCGCTTTCGATTAAAAATTTAAAATATAATCGAAAAACTCTTAAAAAATAAATCAATTTAAAATCACGTTCCAAACATAAATAAATGACAAACATATTAATTTTAATCACAAATGAAACTTTCTAAAATAATCTGTAATAACATCCAATTATACATAAATCATTTTGTGAGAAAACTTGAAAAAATTATTGTTATTAAATGTAGGAAAAAATCAAAAATGTATGTGGTATATCCTTGCACAAATTGATATATTTTCCACCTTTTTAAATATGTCGTATTATGCCTACTGAAAAATATATTTGTGCAAATCAGAAATAAACAAGCAAATAAATCTTTGCATAACTACATATATTCTTCAAATCTAAATCCCTTCACCTTCTGGTCATCATTTTAAAATTTATAAATATAAAAAACTTGATATGATTTCTTGTTAAACCATAAATAAGTATAGATTTTTTTTTTATTAAAAAGTTGTTATATTTTCCTTTAAATCTTTTTATAATATAATATTTGTATCTTGTCTGTCCAGTTCAGATTTTATTTTTTTATATATACATATAAGTATATACCTAACATTACATATAAAACATGATTGGATGGCCAGCAGCAATCGTAGCACTTAATACAATCACCTTGTTCGAAAATTAAATGAATAAGAGAAAAATCTTATATAAACGAGGCAAGAGCAAAGTTAAAAGAAAAAATTATATCGGGAAAAAATACAAAAAACCTACGACATTATTATTATTATTATCATCATCATCCTCACACCACACATTTTTATATTATGTGACATTGAACTATCTCGTTCTTGTCGGCGCTATTTCGTACCCGATATATTATAATATTGATTTGATTTTTGCTGTTGTCACATTAGTATTTTTTTTTTTAGTTTCGAATATCTCAAGGGGCTAATCGGTTTAAAAAAATGTGAATAATGTAAAGGGTTTATACAGGTTTTGCACTCCAAATTCAACCTTTGCAAACAAAATTCAACTTTTTGCAAATGAAATTCAACTTTTTGCAAATCAAATTCAACTTTTTGGAAATCAAATTCAACCTTTTGCAAATAAAATTCAACCTTTTGCAAAAAACCGAATTAAATGGTTCTATGAAGATTATAAATAATCTTAATTTCAATTAACATCAAATAAATTATAAATATACTTATTAATAATTAGAATTTTTTATTTTCTTTGAAATAAATAAATTAATTAATAATTAAGTATAAATAAATCATGATTACAGTGATTCTCCTGCAGCGGCTAATGGCAACTGCATATACATATGTGTATAATAATTATTGCAATTTTTGGGGGGTAATAGTTGCCACAGCTTGTTCAATAACTTCTACTAAATTATGAGAATTTACACACTCAGCTAATAAATTACGCACATAAAATTTGATTTTAGAAAAAACTTCTTCAATGGGATTCATCATTGGTGAATATGGTGGCAGAAATACAAGAGTATGTCTTGTCCGCGCCACAAGCTCACGAATTTCCAGACTTTTGTGGAGCCGAACATTGTCTAAAATTAACCACGCTTCTACAATCATGTTCTTCTAAATTTTTAAACTACGAAGGAAATCACAAAAAATATTCGAGTTCACATTAGATCGTGCAATTATATCATGGAATATTATTCCCTGAGTATTTATCGCTGCAATCAGGGATACATTCCGTTCTCTAATAGTTGGTACAATTACCCGGGCCGGTGTATTAACTGTAGAACGTGCTTTTGTTCTGCGAAGATGGTAATTAAATCCAGATTCATCAATAAATATTATTTTGCTTACTTGGATCTTGGATTATAAATTATCTAATTATTAATTGTTTAACTTAAGGTAAAAATTAATTTTTCGAATGTTTTTATAAAAGGTTGAATTTGATTTGCAAAAGGTTGAATTTGATTTGCAAAAGGTTGAATTTGATTTGCAAAAGGTTGAATTTGATTTGCAAAAAGTTGAATTTGGTTTGCAAAAGGTTGAATTTGGAGTGCAAAACCTGTATTGTTCTTAATTCATAGAAATTCCTGCATTTTAGTACATTTTTCTAGATCGAAACTATTGAAAAGTGTTGTTCTTTATTGTGAATGAAATTGTATTTTATATATATACATTTAGCCGAATTACCAGAGTAAGATAGTTGACCAAACTAAATCAGTTCCATAATACCAGAAAACGCTACCGCTAAAAGATAGTCTGATAATCTTCCAAAAAATCCGTAGAATTAATAAATACCAGAAGCTACAAAATAGAGTCAACATAATTGGATTTAGTGATGGGTAATGTAATGATTCATAAACTGCTTGACTTATTAACCCCTAACCACTATTTTTTTTCGATAATCTTACTCTTTAAATAATATATTTATATATATCCTTTACCACCATACATGATTGTAATAAATTCTTTTTTTTTGTCTTACAATTTGAACGTAGGTAGCTTAATGAAACTTAACTTTGAGTTATTTTCATCTTACTTATTATATATGTAGCTATTATTTTTTTTCTCTCTACCTTTTGTACAAGTCGAAGTCGCAGTAGTTGTGTAACGACCATACAACGAAAACTAGATAAGATCATGGATAATCCTCGCGCGAGCACTCAAATTGCATTTTTCCATATATACTTAGCTATTGAATATTTTCTTACATAGACAATCGACACGATGACGACAATGATTTGGACATGAAAAACTACAAATTACTTTAACTTGTATTACTATATAGTAAATAATCATGAGACTACTTTTAGCTATAAACCGTGACGATCATATACAGTTTTTTTTTATAATTTTTTTTTTATAGTCCACGGTAATGCGGGGGGTTTGATCGATAAAAGGTTTACTCGCGCGGTTAGTGTAAAATGAAATTTTTTCATATGTTAAATTTATGTATACTTACATTTAATTTCAGAGTTGAAGACTTTGGTTAATTAATGATCTGCAAAAGATAAAAAAATGAAGAAAAAAAATCATTTGTTTTTTTTTTGTATAATTTTATTTTGTGAAATTAACTAAAAACCATTCGATAATTAGCACTATAAAAAATGCTGTTTTTTTGTGTTGTTGATTTTGTATTATAGTGAAAATTTAACCATAACATTTTTCCGGAATTTTTACATAAAATTTAAATAAATGAACTTTTGCTAAATTTAGATATATAGTATACTTAAGTTTTGTAAAATTTTCAAATTTTATCTGGTTTAGTTTGAGCTATGAAATCCGATATTTATTATGTCTTTCATTGAGCTTCCGTTTTAACATTTTATTTTGCATATTTTTTTTTTTAGATAATATAAAATTACAATTTAGATTTACTTTTTTTTTATAGTTTAAAGAGAAATCGAGTAAAATAGAGTTTATTTTGTTTTTATATTATTAATCTTGTCGGATTAATTTTGGGGAAATTTATTTTTACGATCAGAAAGTTAATTATATAGAAAATTGCAAATTTTAGTATATTGAATTTAATATGTCTATAAAAATCATTAATAGAACAATTATTGTTGCGAAATACAAAAAAAAAATGTTGCTTGTAAACTTGTAATTTAAAGAAAAACTGAACTCTTGATGGTAAAAGTACAAATCGTTTGAGCTAAAATTTGTAAGCTGTAAGTTTTGTTAGTTGTAAATTTTACTACAGAATTGTGCATACACAAAACCCTTTCTTTACATGAATAATGCTAATCATTTCTTGATAAGTAATATCTGCAGTAATAACCTAATTTAAATATTAAAGCTTTTTTCAATATTTTCATGCTTGGGTATACAATAATTATGTGCTTATTATAGTTTATTTGTTTTTTACTGTTATTTGAAAGGATTACATTTATAAAAGACTTTCTACTGAAATTAAAAATATATGTCGATAATATAGTGCAAAGATATTATCAGGCTTTCTTATGTTTTAACTAAAACTATCATAACATAATTTCCATAAATTAATATTAAAAACCTTAAATTTATTTATTTAAATTCATCAAATAATTTAATTTTATAAGTACATACATACATTTATGTATAATTATGTATGTATATGCAAAAACAGAATCATAACTGAATTATCTAATTACATTTATATACATAATTTTATAATTAGAACTTGATTCAATGGAACACAAATAATTTCTTTAATTGTATTTATCTTTTATGTAATAAGTAAATATATCAAATATTGAAATTCGAAATTTAATTTATATTTTGCTTATACATGTAATATAATTAATTTAGTTTCTATTAATTTAGAAAAAAATACACAATTACATATAAAACTACATTTAATTATATACTTACTTAGTAACTAAGAATAAGTATATGAATTTATGTAATTGCAAGCAGACAACTATATAAGTATACATAATACGAGTACTTACTTTATAATTATTATTTCTAACATAAGTAGTAAGTGTGTTGTTATAACTTGTATTGATTATGTAATACATTCTTACATAATAAAATTGAAAAAACATTTTCCAATGTAATGGAGTTTGTAACTAAAATCCTAACCGGTACATGAAAAGAATTAATCTCAAGATTATCAATAAATCATTAATAAAAACTATATATATATACATATAATATTTAAAAGCATGTAAATTTTTATTTACAATACTACATTGTCAGCAATTACGTTTTGTGAGTTAATATTATACGATTTGTAATTAATGGGGTATGCTAAAAATTCTAATTATATATAACAAAATTGTACGTGAAAAGAAACAAAATGCTGGGCAAGCAGCCGGAAAATGTTATAAATAAATAAATTTTCATAATTATTGTTAGATACCACTAGGACTATAGATGGATAGGAGATAATAAGTCTATATTGCAGATGACTAATGGGTAGCAGTTTGATTTTCACCCTGAAGGAGAATTTGAAATATAACTAAAATATCCAAACCAATTCCAAATATCTTTTAATTTTTGTCCAAGAGTTATAGCATCCTATGGAATAAGAAAATAACAAACCACAATTACAACAAGAAAATATATACAAATTTGACATTTAAAATAAAGTAAATATGTTTCAGATCGCCAAATATATAGGTGGCACTAGATAGCCCAAATATTTGAATTATGTCTACTATATTTTTAAAATCATAAAACTTTTACACTTTTAGTATATAAGCATTAATTAAATTAATAATTATAGATTTTCCTTCATTTGGTAGTCGCCAAAATATTAATTTTTTAATCATATATTTTCTTATTCATGCTGTATTCACTTCTATGATGAACATAATCACTTGCACACATAACCCAACTACATATTACACCTCTCATAATGTAAAACTTTTAACTGGCAGTTTAGATATTGGTTATGAGAACTGGTTTAGCTATGTTGACCAAATTTAGCCTAACCTAGAATTATAAATTATAATTCTTTTTCCACCAAATATTATGATAAATATTTATTTCTCTTGAATGTGATTTTTTCTGTTGGGTAAAAAAAACCAAATAATACAGAGTGAAACCGAAATGGACACAGTGAAGAATATTTGTATAACCTTTTTTTAAAAGCATATAAAATTAATGTAAATTTTGTAATGTTGGAAAACCTCCCAAAAAAACGTAAACAAAAACATTTAAGAAACTATTACTTATTTTTGTTTATAGTGTTAGTTATTTTTTGTTTGTTCTCCGTTTTTCTTTAAAATTATTATTTTATTATTAAACTGCGACTTCGGCACACCCAAAAAACACTTTGGAGAACATAAAAAATTCATAATAAAAAAATATTATATATAATAGTACATAATAATATAGAATCATTTTTCATTTTTTTTTTCGGTCTTAGAATATATGTAATAAAAATGTTGTTTAAATTTTGTTCTTGGATAAAAAATCCATAACCGATTTTTAAATATTTATGAAAAAAAAAATTCATTGAGCATTTAAGGGGAGTGAATTATTTCCTGTGTGACAAAATGTTGTGCATTAAAGATTTTCGAACAGATAAACATGAACAGAGAATTTTAGAGACTACATACAACAAGAAAAAAGAACAGTCCAAAACCAACTCTGAAGAACGTCAAAAGGATTAATTCTTTTTTCTTTTAATATTCAGTTTCTTTATTTTCAAATTCTATATGCTTCTTTTAATAGCATAACAAAAAAATCTCTTTTTTTTTTAGATGCTATAATTGTTTAACAGTGAAACGGCCACGAAAATATACTTATACAATTTTGTGGTTAAAGCTGTTAAGATTATTGTTGATGCGTTGATAAAACGAGTTCAACAATAATAACTAGATGTATACGTATACATAAATACAAAATTAAAAGAAATACAAGATCGAATATAGAACAGAAAATTCAAGTCAAGGAACACACCGCAAAGTATCGCGTAAAAGAGCACAAACATTTCACATTCAGATTCAATATAAGAAAATATAAAAACTAATTTTGATTTACTATAAGATGCAAAAAAATTATAATAAGAGCACGTAGGAAATAAATAACCTTATGGGTTCCGTATAAAAGTTTGCTTAACTGTAAAATATAAATCAGGAAATAACAAAGAATGATTACATTGAGAATATTGGATTTTATATGTACAGAAAGTTTATGAATTTCATTGTATGTAGATCAGAGAGACCATATATATCGGCTTTGGACAAACCCTTCATGCATAGAGTAAGTATATGCTAAGTGGTCTTCTTTTGGATTCAAAATCGCACGGTCGACCCGGAAAAACACTCCAAGCGCACGGAAAGTGGTCCATCCGGTGAAAAAACAGAGATTTACATAGCAGGTACAAATATTTCACTGATTATTAGGTACATTACAATTCGAGACAATATCAATATGGGATAATGTATAACCATTACTCGCTGAACATAATTTGAAATCGAATTAAAGATATTTAAAAAATATTCTGTTTCAACCAAAATCTGGTATTAATATCCTGTTTTCACTTTAACAAAATTTGACATTTATATTTCTCTAAAAAAAATTTACTATCAAACCTATTAGAACTTTAAAGTTTTTCTAAACCTATTTGAAAGAAAATATTGATTGATTTAATTTCCTCAAATTACGGTAAATAATTGACATAATATGCCACCCCACCCCAATACAAATATGTACATATGATCTAGCTACTGAATCAAAAACATAAATAGCTTCAAACTATTTTGTGTACCAAAAGGGTTAAACTAATATTTTTTTTAAAAACAAACTAGTTATGTATGGGTCCAATAAATTACAAAACTGAAACGGGTAACTAATAAATTCTCAGGAAAAATAAAAATAAAAATCTTTTAACAAATTTCAAATCCGTAAAAAAGCAACCTCCAAATCTTTAATATCAGCTTTAAAGACATACTCCTAGTATCAAAGCATATGAAAATTAAATGAATAAAATATATTATATATATAATGTTAATATTTTTAAAATTATTCATTGGATCATTATTTATATGCAGAATACAAAAGGCTAACATCAGAAAGAACCTTCAAAAACGCCTACACAAATTTCTAAAATGAAAAAATTTAAATAACTTATATATAAAATTATACCAAGAAACCAAAACTTTGTGGTTTACCAAATCAGAATTTTGTAATGTTTTGAAAATAATTTCATATAAACATTTCTTTATTTACACTTTTAATAAAAATATTAACCACAATAGTCGTTTACCTTATGCTACTTAAATATAAATAAATTGTATTGTGGTTTTGTAGTTAAAGTTAAAGTACAAGCGTCTATTTCAGTCATTTTATTTGTTTATAATACTAAATAACTTTAGTTAGAATATTTCTATGTTATGTTACATTAAAATGCTTGGTTGTTTTGCCTACTTGCTCGATTTTATATAAAAATGCACAAATGGTTTTCTTGTCTATCGAATTTCGAACTTGACACCATAGTTCATTTCTATGTAATTTTAGTTTTATTGAAATACGCAGTTTATAATTAAGTGTAAATAGAATTTTTTCATGTTTAATTCAAACTTACATATACCATCATGATAAATTTAATTAATTTAAATCATTGATAGATTTAGATTGTAATTTAAAAAATAATTTAAATCTCTTATTTGTCAGTGCATCTTGAAATTTAAAATTATTTTTGATGGAATGGATTAAAACCTATTTATGGTCTAATTATGTAATTGAAAATACTCCGCAGGGGCAGGTTCAATTTGTAGATACTATTTAAAATGTAACCCGCATTGACAAGTAAGTAGGTATATGAAAAGTGAATTAGATAAGTATGTACATCATATGTTTCTAAATGTTTACACTATAATGGAAAATATAATCATTATACATATTACGAAAATGATCATGAATGTTAGACAATGGTAGGGCTACTCTCACTACTTATACTGTAGCTGTTCCAAAAGATTGTGATTTCAAATTAATTATTTTAAGATGGGGTTAATTTGACTGCCACTTGATGCTGGTAACGACATTACTCTCGTGCTGTAAGTTTCGAATTTAAAAATTAAGTGATTTAAAATATAATTAATTAAATGCTGGATATTTAATTATTCAAATGTATACCTCACTCATCTCTGAGTGAGGTATACTCAAGTATACTCAAACTCAAATAATTACATCAGTGATAAAAAGCTTGTGAAAGAGTATAGTGATAAAATTTGCGGGACAAAATTTGACCTGTGAAATGATGCCATGACTTTGCTTTATGTTTTGCTCTAAAATATCTACCAACAAGTCCAAATCTAGTACATTTTATATCAAATAAAACTGCAAATTGTAAAATTTCTGCTGGAAAGTTATGTTGTTCCAAGATTGTATACAATGATATTATTGCAATTGTTAATAATTGTAACTATAAATTTAAATTTAAAATGTTGCAGCACACTGAAATCGGAAACGATGTTGTTCACTGGGTAGTAAATTTTATATGAAAATTCTACTCCAGTTTGGACAGCATTTGGAGAAATTAGACCTAAATTATTGAAAAAAAAAAAAATATTACCAATAAATGTTTTTCCGCCTTTTTAAAGCAAAAATAGAAAATTTCCCTTCATAAAGTTTTCTATTTGAAGTTTATTTCTAAAGTTTTTATACTTACTTACAAAATAATTTTAGATTAAAGCGTTTACAAAGAAAATTCATAATTGTTTGAAATTCATTTACTAAATAATTTGCTGTTTTCAGGAAGCTTCGTCAAACTTTCAAAGTTTTATACCTTTGATGATATTATTTTATTTTTTTAATTATGTTTTTAATTTCCTTAAAAAAAATTAATTAGGTACAAAAAAATTTTCTTTTTGTTTTTAAAAATATCAAAAGAAAAGTTTCGTAACAAAATTTTATGAAAATGAAATGAAACTTTTTGTCCACTTTTTGTACTTATGTAATACTTATTCCTCGTAGGTAAAAACAAAATTTTTAAATAATTTTGTTGTCAGCAAGTTTATATATACTTAATTAAAATTTTAGATATTATTTTATTAAATTGTGAATACTTAATAAAATTACTTAGACAATCAGTTGAAACAAATTGTGGTTTACAAAACATTAAAAATATTGTGCTTAAAAAACTGTCGATATTTATAAACAAAAATTTAAAATCAATTGTCAAAAAATATATTTTTCCAATTAAGTACATTTATATATTTAATAAGCATTATATTTTTGTCTCTATTATTATTATTTACCTAATTTAAATTTTGTTCATTTACTTATATATAAGTATACATTTACATATGTATGTTTTCTTAAATCGTATTGCTAATTTGTTTTATTGTTTCCATTATATTTTATGCTTCAACTTTTTTCCCTTCACAATTGTCTACTTAATTTATTATGTCAAATTCTTTATTTATATATTTATTATTGATGTCTATTTTATTGATTTAAATTCGTTTTAATAGTCATTTATCATTAACGATAATATTTTTATTTTCATAATTTAATTAACCACTTTTTCCCTTACAATTAGAGCAAAACAAAATAAATATTATTTTAACAGTAATGTTACTTAATTGAATTGTAATTTTTTCCCACAATTTTCCAATAATTTTCACAATCAAAATGACTATTTACACTTCGAGCTAATATTATTGGTTTTTTGCATTGATTGAAGTAGAAAAAAGTATAGTAACCTCGACGAATACGTATAGACAAATAGAAGAACAAAAAATTCAAACAGCAAAGATTAAATTCTATTTTAATGTTATTGTCTTATGTTTATCATTTTATGAAAACTAAAATGCAATTAGGAAAAATATTTAAACAATATTTTAGTTTAGTATATTACAAACTCTGAGCGTTTGTTTAACAAGAGTTTTATTTTGCTAAATTTGCCATGCTAAATTTTCAAATTTAATAAAAAAAAATTTAAATATATTTTAACATTTACATTATTATATAGAAAGCTTGAGTATTTTTTGAAAACGATTTTTATAACATCAAATAAAATGAAATAGATGAAAAATTTGTTATTTGATCTAGTAAATTTTGAAAATTCCTTTATAAATTATAGTTTTACATACTAAAAGAACAATATATTCGATATAAAAAATGTGAAACATTAATTTTTATTTAGACATTCCTATTACACATATCTTTGCATCATTTCAAATAATAAATTCTAAAACGAAAACTATTAAATATAAGTATATAACAGAGAAAGATAAAAAGAAATTGAAATTTGTAAATTTTTATCACATAACATTGCAAAAAAAAACAATATTTGTCAAATTTGCAATAAATTGGAAATTCTTTAAATTCAAAATTTGTTACAAAATGTTTAGAAATTTAGGAACGACATTAGTTTATTCTGAAAATGTTGAACTTTAATTGATATTTTAAATTTAAACAATAGTTTGTTGCTCTTTCTACCACTAACGTTCAAACTGTCATTTCAGTTGCTGATGTGACTTTTCGTTTTCAAAGCAGTTCTTAATGACTTTTTTTGTATAGTTTTATTTAATAATTTTGGTAAATATTTGATAACAGAGAGAAAGAGAATATTTACTTGGGGTATATAAATACACTTTGATTTAAATTTTTCATATATCACACTAAAATAGTAATTTTTTGAAAATATATACGTATATTTTAAGTAATTTAATGAAAAATTGATAATAAAACATTTATGTTACGCTGCTCTCCATTTACCCAGAAAGAGTGAAAGATCACATATAATAATAAAACAAATCAACAATTTGTTAAAAAAAATGATAATAATAAATTACAATTCATATTAATTTGTCGAAATGTTTTGTATAATGATTAATTTTGCACTAATTTGATACGTCATGTCATTCAGAGATAAATCATTCATTCATTCATTCATTTAAGAAATATATTATACTATTTTAATATTAAATAATAATAATAATCATATAAGTTTTATTTCATCATCACAAAGTGGGGGAAATTTCGATTTATATGTACCATATGATTTGCACAATTTATTTCAGTAAAGATTAAAATCATTTATTTTCCTCCTTACAATTTAAAATAACAATAATAATACAATGTATTTAATATAAAATTTAAATTGATTGATTACCATTTAATTACAATTTATATTATAATAAAATACTATTAAAAATTAATAATATTATGATCTCCTTATCAGTTTTTGTCGCGACATTTTCTTTTTCATATTTAAAACAATATAAAAATGTAAATTTATAGAGTTGGAAATTTATATAATTAATTTTATATTTTAATTTATGTAAATGAAGTTTAATGTCTACGTATATGATTTTTAAGAAGGGATGGTCAAAAAACCAGTGTTGCAATATTACATAAAGTTTTGGTTTTATAGATTTGCAAAAATTTTATGCTATTTTGTTGAAAATTTCATTAATCTTTCATATTTTTTCCCAAAACTTTACCATATTGTTAAATGTAAATGTTTCCTAAAACATTAAATACTGACAAATAATGTCACCATAGATAGAGAATGGTGTCTACATTACCTATTCGTCTGATAATGTAATTTTCAGTAATAATCAAATTCAGATTCTTATTATTTAAAATTGTAGATTATACAATGTTTTATTCATCTTATGAACCGCATTGGGCCAAACCAAAATCTGATTCTGATTTAAATATATATACATATTTTAATATGTACAAAATTCTTCAGTTTATTAAATTGTCATAATATTTATTCACAATAATACTTACAACCTTTTCAAAAATAGTTAAAAACTTCCAAAACGATACGCATCTAAAACGTTAAAGAAATTATTTAGAATCGAAATCGACTACAATTTTTTTAATATTATTTTTTTTTTATAATACATACTTATTCGTTAAGAATTCTGTTATTGGTCTAACTAGGAATGCAATAATAGAGTTATACCAAAAGCAAATTCCATTCAATTATTTTAACATTTTCTATGTTAGAAATTCAAATTAGAATTTTTTGCGACAACTCAAAATTACTTAATTATCATATTAACCCGGACTTGTTGAAAAGAATTATTTAATATCTTTTGTTGGAAAAGGTCCTTTTTCTTCGTATAAATTGACAAATACATAAAGAAGAAATGATAACCAACCCAAAAAGATTTAAAAAAAATAACTTACATATATTTATAAAACATTAAAATTATTATATATGACTTAAGAGACCTTCTATACCTTTTGTTGAAATTATTAAATCCTTTTTTATTTTATTTTTTTTTACATATATCACGTTTTAAAAATAATAAAATCATTGTCCTGTTTTACACCTAAAAACATAAAATGAAAGAAAAACAAAATTGAAGACAAAAAAGAAAATTCCCCAAAAAAAAAAAAAGAAAGAAAATTGGAAGAGTATTATAATGTAAAACAGTTTTGTTAGAATTTTGTCCTTAGGGAATATTTTTTGGTTTTGTACGTGCTAAAATCTAAATTCAATAAAATGTATATTTATGCAAAAAATATGTTAAACACGAGTACATATACATACATATATGTGGAAAAAACAATATCGTACTTCCTATTACATTTGTCACGTTAGAAATGTTAACAAATTAAGAAAAAGATATTATATTTATTTATAATGTACCTTTTGATTTTATATACGTACCCAAATTTTAAATTTTCATTATTTATATTTAAAATGAAAAAAGGAGGATGTGTATTAGTATTCTTCATTAGTTTTATTTAGTATTCTTTAGTAATTCGTCGTATTATTCTATATTGAATAAAATTAAATAAATTTTACACATTTTCATGATATTATTTTCAAATATTGTTTATTTATTTATGCGTTAAAAAGGATGACAGACATGGGTTGTTTTTGGTAATATAGTAAAGTAAATTTTTATAATATATAAAAGAAGATCGAGTGTAATGACTAAAATTTACAAATACAAAAAAAAATTTTTATATTTATTTGGCAACATTTTGTTTTAGCGGACCAAGATATTAGTGGTCCTTCTAAACATGTTTGGTTTGAATTAAGTGAGTCGCATCCAGCTAGACTACAGTTCTCATCGATTCTTATGACAGATCGTCCAATAAATCCATTTTTTTATGAACGAAGAGTCAAGTTTTTAATCATTCTGCTCAATATTATCATGAAGTGATGTTTTCACAAACTTGTCTTTTTACTTTTTCGTATATTAACATTTGTCTAAGATCTAAGATCTAAGTATTTAATTCTTTTCATTGAGTCATATCTTATTGTTTTCACATAAATGTTGATTCTAGGATTGAAATATTCATAAATTTTCGTATAATAACATAAATTATGCTCAGTGTAGTACGTGTAAAAGTGCTTAGTGAGCACTGCTTTATATCATTTAGAAAATTTCAAGATACCTTGAATATATAGCTTTAGTGCCCCTTTTCATATACAATATTTTTATTCAATATTTTTCCGGCACACATTTTCACGGTAATATTTTGTTTAAGTTGGATTTCAAAATTTCAATTTGACAGAATGTTTGTATGTTGATTTTTACCTATATTTTTAATTTTTTTTATAGAAATTTAAATTAAATTAATAATTTAAATACATAAGTCTTTGAATTTATATTACTCCATATAAAATACACTTGAAATTGATTTTTCCAAATTATTCAGTTGCATCACTCGCCTATAAATCGTCTATCTGTAATTCCAATACTACACAAATTTAATAGAAAAATGTTGAAAGAAAATATTGAACATGAAAAAGGACACTAACAAAAAAAAATTATAGACATATTAATTTCAACATATTACAACAAAAAATATAAATATTATTTTTCTATTGATCCTTGTCCGCATAAAGTGTTAACAAATGTTGCTCTTGACGTATGGGGATAAAAATTAATAAAGATTTTTACAATATAAATTTATCAAGGGTTTGGATAGCGTTAACACAATATGTTAACTGATAAAGTGATTTAAAAAGTATTCGAATGATTGTACTTCATTGATTTCAAAATAGTTAATTAATATCGATTATCTAAATTAGAAATTTTATTATTTTTTACAAACATTTTTTTTACTTGTTTGGCTATAATAAAATAATGAAAAATAGTTAGATAATCGCCTGATCATATTTTATTGATAAATTTTATTGATAAATTTTAGTATAAATTTTAGTATATAGATTGTTTCCGCACATTTAATTCCTCTGTAATTCTTCGCCGAAAAGTAAACTTGAAACTTTCGCTTGCGAAGCCATTGGGGAATTGAGAAAAAGAATAATGTTATACTTTTCAAGGCCACAAACAATTTACAGAATATACCACAATGAAAATTTGCTTTCCGATTAGATTAATTTTTTTACTTTAATCAATTTCTGATTAAACTTAAAGTGAATTCAATTTTTGGTATAAATCTTTTTCTTTGCCAAATTATTCGCACATGAATCCAAAATTTTCATAACATAATTTTATCTTTACGTAACCGGTAATCTACATAACAAAAATAAATCAAACTGACACTCTAACAAAAAACCATGAAAGATAAAAAAAATTGAAATAAGGACACCCGGTTTGTCTTATCCGGTTGAGAGTTATTTGTTGTTTTTGGATGTGTTATTTTTGGTATCAATGAAATTTATTTTATAGTTCAGGCAATATAACTAATGGGAATACCAAAACATAAAATTTCCGAAAAAAAAACATAAAAAAAAGACAAACGGCTAAAGAAAGGCGTGAAAACATTCTTTAGAGATTTGAGAATTTTCTTTTTTAAATACCGAATTTTTCACTCAATTTTTTTTTTACAACAATTAATGATAAATGTATTTTTCTATAGTTTACATGTGTTGTTTTTCAGAATTTCATTTAGGTATTTATTTTTTTGTTGTTTTGGGAAATTTTTGATGAAGGAAAACAATTTAAGTTATTTGCGATTGTCTTTTTTTATTGTTGTTTCAGGCAAATTAGGGACAAGAATTGGAATTTTTTTTTCAACAAAAAAACAACATTAATCGACTATAAATTAATCGCTTTTTAAACTTAATTTTATTTGTGCGGAAAAAATTCCAAATAAGTTAAAAAAATTCTGGGACATGGAATGTTTTAGCTTAATAAATGTAAAACACAATAAAAATAATATTTCTTTTGGGGATCTCTTCAATGAAGAAATAAGTTTCAATCCAGGGTTGATTGAAAAACTTTGTTACGATTCTTTGCTGGGAAATAAAACTCGTAAATATATTAAAGTTCAGGTAGTAATTATCAAAAAAAAAATTAAGAGAAGAGTAACTTGATTAATTATTCATAATTTTATTTAGATTAAATTAGCTTTATCTAATATAAACACGTTGGTTTAGTGCTGTTTAGATATTGCTGACCCTTAGGCAGTCTGCGATGCGACACAATATATGTCCACCTTTCCTAATTTAGATGGTTAAATTATTCTTAACTAAACTAATATAATTTCTGCTCCGGAATATCTTTCCAATTGCTTCAGTAAATAAACAAATTTTCTCATTTTTAAGTTTTATACTTCAAAAAAGGGAGAAAACGCAAACTTAGTACTTACTTTAAAAATTTTTTGCTGGTTTAAGTTTATATAAAAAAGTGACTGTAGTCGGGTCGCCCTTAAAATTATGGTGCAATTAGTGAAAAAATCAATGTATATTCAACAAAATTTGAAATAGTAATTTTACTAATTACTATTTCATTAAATTTACCCTACAGAGAATATAATTTAAATTTTATATCGTTTACTCATTAACTTCAATAAAACAGAATACGAATAAATTTAATTCTAGGTTGCGTAAATTTAATTTTCGATAAATAATAATTAAATAGAAGTATATGAAATAGTGAATTGGAATCACTTAATTTAAATTATATTACTTTGTATTTCATTATTTTAAATTTTACTAATTTAAATTTTATTTATTTATTTTCAGGTATGTAAAAAAATTTCATTCTTATTTGTAAGTAAATTCCTCACTTATTTAAATACAATTTTTTTACACTAATATTTAAGTTATTTCCATTTTATTTATAATTTTTATTATAACTTCTAGGGATTTTACGAAATTTTAATAATTTACTTGGATTATCATTTACGAATTCTACTCTTGTCCTCAGCACACAATTTATTCATAAACATAACATCCAGATATCATAATTTATTTGAACATTTTTAAATATTTGTTGATAGGAACTCGTTAAAATTAAAAAAATAAATTCTTGTATTCCCCTTTCCATTTTTCATGTTCTGCTTGAATAATTTTTTTTGAAAAAAATATATTTTTAGAAATTTCCCAAAGGAAAAGAGCAATAAGACATAAATTCGTTCATATCTGAACATACTTCAAAATTTATAGATATATCGTAAGAATACTAAATGGCTTTGTTGCAATCACATTTTTAAGACTTCAGTAATTTTTTAACATAATTTTACTAGTGGGTTGTAAGACGATTTTAAATTAATACGCACTTTTCTTCTATATCCTAAATTATGCTAAAAATAAATTTTGTATTTAAGTTTTATTGCTTGGGGAAATGGAGGTTCATTTTTTCCCAAGAACTTCTCACAATCATAAACAAGCTGGCTGTCAGTGTAGGGCGTACAAAAATTATAAATTTCTGACAGTATAACATGCTTTAATAATAATAATAATAATAATATTATAGGGCCAGAATTTAATATTAATAGATAAGTGTGTTTGGTTCTTTAATCAAAAATATATGTAATATTAAAAGCATAATTTAGGAAAACGTTTAAAAAAACTAACTAAGTGTAAGTACAACAATATCGAAGCCTATCGAAGAGTTTTTCAGTTTCCTTAGAAATTCTGACAATTCGCAAAGCTGAATTTACCATTTAATTCAAAGGCAATTGTTGTCAGATGTTGGAACATGAATTCCTAACCTCTTTAGTTTACATTAAATAGTTTGTTTGGTCTTAATAAGTTAACCTCTAAATCTAAAATAACAAAATTAAAATGTCAAAAATCGAATTTAATTTTTCCGGATTAATGAAATTGCATTAGCCCCCGATAGACTTGTTGACAAAATTAAATTATATAATCAAATTAAATATAAAACTAATTAAAAATTGTTTTTTGGTTATAATTCTTATTTTGATAATATAATGTCGAGAGAAATTATTGATGGATTTACTATAATTTACAATAATACTATACGTAATTATTATGGCATTTGTTCAAAAAAATAAATCCAATAAAATGCAGCCATACAGTCTACGAAATATTAAAATTATAAATGAATGTATACGTACACTATTTTATGCACGTAAATAAAATTGAAATTAATGAAAAATATATGAATTTAGAATATTTTTTATATTTTTTTATTCTTATCAGTTATTTTTTTTTACGTTATACAAGTGTATTTAATAAAATCTGATAATTTTATTTTTGTTATCATATTTAATATTAATAAAACTATTAATAACTGGGAACTGATAATAACATTTTCGATTGAAATTCATTTTATATTAATATACTTTGATTAATAAATAAATAAAATACTTAATATTTATGCCAATAAATTATTGATTTCGCTTTAATTTAATTTTATCTTATCTATTAATACTTTCAGTTTATTTTATCAAATTATTTTTTTTTTTATAAAATTGTTAAGTATTTTTCATGTACAAATTGATAAAGTGTTATAAATATTTGTGTTTTTTTTAATTGAACTTAAATTTGTAGTACATTAAAATAAGAACCAATACTTATTACAATCCATAATTAATATCGTAACATGTAGTTTTTCAAAAACAGAAAAAAAGGTTGAACTTAAAATAATATTTTTAAAATTTCGTCTAGAAAATGTCGAATTTTCTGCCTTGCAGGTCAGGTGTAGAGCAGACATGAAAATTGGAAAACATAATAAATAGTAACTGTTTCTTCACAAAATTATAGTTCAAAATAGCCAGTGCCAGTCTATATGTATAATTTGAATTGAATTATTTTCTAATATTTAAATTCTGATTTTTCCATCGAGAACAGAACACACGCTATTTGATTATTAGATATTTCTATTTCAATTTCTTAAACCGTCTCAGTATATTATTTCCAAGTCAAATACTATACTTAATCACTCTCCCTAATGTCGAATTTGAAGGAGGAGAATTTATGAGAAGTTAATTACATATTTATACATATTAAATTTTTAAGTGCAATTCATCAGATCACAATTTTATTGTACATTAATTTAAAAGTTTCTTTTTTTAAATCAAAAAACATCAGAAAATTATCTAATAAATTATATTTAAGAATATTAATTGTAATTAAATATATAATTTAATTTGAATTTAATAGAACATAGAAATGATATTGCCTTGATAAAATAAATAATTAAATAATTATTATCTATAATTAGAAATTTTCTAACTATATTATTAAGTATTTCCTATATTTTATATAACAATAATTATAATGTTCAGTAAATTACAAAGATTAATCAAATATTTGTTTGAGGGCATTAATTATTATTACTATATGTTTTGTTTAATTATAGATTCATTGAAACATAATATTTAAGTTATGTATTTTCTACTCAAAACAGAGGCGTCTGTATGTCTAGTTAAAATTTATACAAGGCAAAAATTAAATATTAAATTCTAGTAACGGATTGTTTGGCTATGTGTTGATTTATTTGCGTTTTCATATCATTTTTATTATTCAGGTTATACTTAGAAACCAAAATTTACTTATTTAAGATTTCACTTTTTTTTAATAATTGTGATTGATTCTTGTCACATTTATCGTATCTTCTTTTATTAGTATTTTCCATTTCATCACAAAAAAAATAAATAAATATAAAAGATAAACTTTTCTATATAATAATCTCTAATTAGGACAAAATATCTTCATATTACTAAAACACTATATTTATATCTTACATTTAATATCATCTCCATTTCATCCAGATGTTATATATGTATAAAGAAAAATAGCTATTATTATGGTTTTCCCTCAAAATAACATTTATTACTTTATAGAAGAAGATAAAGTACTCCCATATTTATATAATCCTCCTTTTTGGGGTATAATTTTGTTATCTGTCGCATTTATGTCTCACTTAAAATTGATTTTCTTTCTACACGTTAAGTTTCAGAATTTGTAATTTTTTAATGTCACTAAAATAAACCGAGACAAATTTGCAATTTTTTGAAAATGGAAAATTTAGTATATACGAATACGAGTAAGTATAAAAGATTATTTTTCACATTTCAACAACATAAACAAAATGATATATTTAGTTGCTGTATATACTACATATATATATATATATAATATATATATTTTTCTCATGTGTGATAAAAAGAATGATTATTCTTTATTTCCATTTGTTATTCCAAAATCAAGAAAATTTCCCTTTTATTTAAATACATTATTTATTTCTTATAAAATTCTATCAGAGATGTGCAGTTAAAATTGAGTAAAATTTTCAATTTTCCTTTAAATATAAATATTTTATTAAATTGACGAATAAATTGGATGAAACTCAATTGAATAAGTATATTTTATGTCCAAAGCGTAGTAAGCAATACTACTTATATATATTATTTTACTCTTCTTAACTATCTCTGCAAAGAGGCTATATCATTTATATATAAGCTATAAGTTAAAATTTATTACAATTTTTCTTTATAAATTTAAATTTGAAAAATTATAATTTGACAATATTTTTAGGTAAAATTTGAGTATATTTATCGTTAGAAACACTTATAGCACAGACTATAGTTCAGTTATTTATGTGGGTGATATATATGTTTGCTTTTATACTAACTAATTCCTTACAATTTTCCAGAACTTTATCTACTTTTGTCTGATATTAAAGAACATTTGGATAAATTTCAGTTATTTAAGTTGGGAGGACATTGACTTATCCTCATATTTATCATGTAAATATCATCAGTTTTGGACTATTTGATATCGAAAATTAGAGAGATTTACGATAGTTTAATGAATCTATCTGATAATAGATAAAAGTTTTAACTAAACTTAATATTTTAATATTTTGTAAAACATATGAAATTTATTCAAAAATAGTAAAATCGCTTTAACTTTTATTATGAGTTTGGCCAGATTTGTCGTCAATTAAATAAATTTCATCGATTTTATTACCATTAATACTTCCTTATATTCTGTGACAGGCCAGACAATATAATGATATTGTCTGTGCATATTTTAAATAATTTAATATTAAAATTTAAATGAGAGATGAACTAACAGAAGCAAAAAAAAAAGATGATATAATCAAAGTGTGATTCTTAATTTATACAAACGATAAGACATTTTATCTTTAATTTATATACCATCAAATCATTAGTCTTTTATATTTAAATATACTTTTTTTTTTTAAAAAAAATAATAGAATTAAGATTTTTATGATGGCAATAATGAAGTTTCTTTATTTTATTATTATAAATAATGAGTCAAACGCAAATTTTTACCGGTTTTTTTAAGGATATGATAGAAAAAATATTATACAGAAGAATGAATAACTTAATTATTTATTTTTTAAGTTTGAATTTTAAATTGAAAGTTTTTTTTTGTTATTTTATAGATTGGTAAAAGATTAATTATTAAATTATACAATTTATTGATACCATAATCTCTATAAATATATTAGCTCATAATGTGTATATGGCTTTTTGTATGTGACAAGAAATTTATTACATAATTTGTGGATTTAGTTATATAAAATCATTATTAATTCCACGAAATTTTCAAATTTTGTTATAACCTTATAACTAAACGAATATTCCCAATTATTAATTACATATTGGTAAAATTATAATTTACTATGAGATCAAATTTTGTCTTTTTTAAATCTGCTTCAATCTTGAATTCCTTGTGGTTAAATTAATTATTTATCTTATTTTCTTAAATGTCATATTTTTACTTATATTTCATATAATTAATTATAGAAAATTTTTTAACTATTAATTTTCATCAAAAACTTTTTAACACTTCAATAAAAAGCATTCATTTTTATTTGCAAATTTATTATTTAAGAATTCCATAACGATAAAATTTATCAATTTGACATTATGTGACAAATTCTTTCTTCATAGCTTCACTTACATACATTAACTTCTTTATGTATAAATTAAGATAGTTTTCTCTTAAAGATATTTTCGTTTATAAAGTACTCCCATTCAGAATGTCATATTTTTTGGTTAAAAAAAATGTTTGTGTCGTTAAATTTTCAAAATAAAATTAAGTAAAATAATCAAAAAGAAATGTGAATTTTTTCAAAAAAGTAAATATTTTTATGGATGAGATTGTTTATAATGTTTGATTTAAGATTAACCTGCATTTCAATGTAAATATTTTATATTTGTCTAACACTGTAGCTTTAATTTAATTTTTTTTTTCTATGTAATAAACACAAGGTGACTCAATAATATTATAAATAGCACGATTTCTAAGATTGAAGTGAAGATTTTACTACCTTGGCTTATTTTATTTATCTATTATTGTACTTTACTAAATGTGACACACTTAATAGTCTACTCTGCGATATTTTTCCTTTCTGAGTAAAAGAAAAACCTTTTTTAGAATTGAAAGCTTCAAAAGGCTAATTTTTATAGCCTTTGGAAGCTTATATTAAATTTCCTAAATAATGTTCATTAGAAAATCAAAAAACAATGTAAATGTGACGTCGTCAGATGTTGTTCAAAAAAAATTTTACGTAGGAAACAAATCTTTCATCACAACTTTTATCTTAGAAAGATTTTCCATTATAGAACTGCTTTATTACACAGCAAAATCGTATCCTGAAATAATGCCATTGAAATAGGTCCATCTGACATTATATCATTTCCGACAAACTAAATAAAACTCTGACTTTAATGTGACTTTATTTCGTTTTCGAAAAGTCATGTAATATTAAAGAGTTTATTATTTCACTTTAAAATCTTCGTAAATTCTGGGGTTTTTTCACATTGCCAAATTGATTAAAATGTAATAAGGAATTCTCAAAATCGAATTTTTAAATGAAATTAATTCTTCCTCTTCTAAATTTTGAATCAGCCTGTCAATTTGACAACATCAAAAATATATTAAAAAAAGTAAATATAAAAAAAATATTATATACATTTTCCATGCATTAAAAAATATCATAACATCATCCAAACAAACTTGACAGGTAAATATAATCTTCACACTGATATTTGATTTTTATTATTTTATATAAGTAATATTGAAATTTGTTTTATGTGTAAACTGTGTTAAATTATCTCAGGGAGAAACTATGTGTATAAATAGTATCTTAACCCTATACAATGTTTGTGTATTTATAATGTATTCACCTAATCTAACCTCAATTAAATTCTTGTGTGTTTATTCAGAGAGTCATAAAAACTTTGAAAAATTTAATTTTCTTACATTTTATAAAATAAAAAATAAATGACCTGCCGCGAAAGAGAAATATATATATATAAGTATTTGATTTTACTTTTTATTTTTTCAAAATTGATAGCATAAAGTAATTCACTAATGGAAAGGAAAATTCACTATAAAATTATATTTAACACAAAAATTTCTGTTTTTGATAGACATTTATTTTAATTTATTATTATATTACTTTTATGTTTTTTTGTATATTAAATCATCAAAAAAAAAAGTTTCATTTTCTTTTAATAATGTTTCTGTCGTCTTGATGATTACATCACACACAAAAAAACATCAAAAAATTTGAACTATAAATTTAATTCTTCTATTTAACAAAATAAAAAAAAAATTTCTTTTCAGTTTTTTTTTTTTGTTTGACTGACGACAGATTTTGGTTTGTTTTTGTTTTTAGAGGATTTCTTGATTTACAATTTATGTTTCTTGCGATTTATATGTGGATCACAGTTTTTTTTATTTATTTCTTGAAGGAAGGTATAAAACTGACATTATCAGCGGGAGCCTAATGAGATTTTTTGACATTAGGGAAAATTCTTGATAACATTTGGTTTATTTTATAAAACTTTTGCTAATATATTATATATATTTCGGTTTAATGGTTTCGTTTTTCGTAAAAAAGCAGAAACTGATGATTTCTTTAAAATAATGTGTCTATTAATCAAAATTATGAATTTTTAGAAAAAAATTTTTACGACATTATAGTACATAAATTTTGTGATAAATATAGATATTAAAAATTTTCAACTACATTATATCTTACGTACATATATTAGTGATCAAAAAATTTATATGTATTTTGGGAAGAAAAAATGTCGAAAAACATTATTGTCCAAAAATCGTTTGGAATTTATTTTTTTTAGACTACGTTTTGTGTATTATTATTTACTAATCCAAGCTGAGAACCTTACAATTCTTACAGAACAAAATTATAAAATTATGATCTTCAAAATTTAAATTATAAAATCCATTACTGATCGTTTAAAATAATTTTTTTAATATTCTGTCCAAATGAAGAAAAAATAAAATTAAAAAAAAATGCATCCTTGATCGATAGCAATAAAATTAATGAACCTTATCAATAAATGTTGCAGATGTTCTTTAAATTTTAAAATAATATTTTATGAGTAACATTAAATAAAATATGATCGAATTGAAATTGCAGACAGATAGACTTTTATTTTGGAGACGGGTACAAAACAACGAATTAATTAAATTCGAAAATAAGATATTCGAAAAATTTTGAGAAATAAAATAGTTTTTTTGGAGGCAAATTGAGAATTGCAATTAATTAGCGTGCATTTTTACAATATTTTGTTGTAATGGTTGGAATCGAAATACTTCATTTTTATCAATTTTTAAGCCTAAGTTCAATAATGGAGCCATACTACAATACATTTATTTATTTAAAACATTAAAATGTCATTAATTCGTGCTAAATATGGTACTTCGATCCTGATCTTTAGCTGTTTTGGCGAAAGCAATGTACTAAAAAAATAGTAAAAATTAGTGAAATTTTTTGTTAAATAGTAAGAATTACCATAAGATCGGACATTTACATTTGACAACTTTAATTGTAAGCATAATTTATGAAATTTCGATTGATGAATCGAAATGAATTAAAAGTTTTGGCCACAAAATCACAAATATTCGAGTATTTATGTAGTTCGAAATTTTAGATTTTTCAAATTGATCTTGTCTCTGTTCTAATTTTATCTAAATAAATTTATTTTTGAAGAATATTTGCGCTTTATTTAAAAAAAAATGTTGGCATCATTTTTATTTTTATATCATATTTTTTTTCTATCGTTAGCACTTAAATGATTTTATATAAACGGGAATGCTTGTGTGTCGTATATATTTTATAAAATCTATAAGCATTCACCCGCACAGTTTGAGTTAAATTTTCTTTCTCAGTTTGATTTTACGTTAAGGATATTTAAGGATTTTATATTATAAAGTGTGTATATGTGTTTTTTTAAAATAATATCGCGCAGCTGTTTTAAAACAAAATGTATATATATTGTAGCTGAGCTGCTATGGGTACGAAAATTAACATTTTCGTATAAACTATTTTGTAATGCACATGCTGTTTAGGATAAACAACAACATGAACATGGGTAACAAAAATTGTTTTGTTTATTAGAAATTTCATTTTTCAAATGAAATTAATCGATTTTATTTATTTTTTGTGTCGATTGTTTAATAAAAGAAAATTTGAAATTTAATATATATTTTTTGTATAAAATACGATATCACATTATTATTTTAGTTATTTGTTTTAATTTCGCTTTACGATGTGGATTTTATATCCAAGGCGAAAAATTTATTGAACACTTGTATTTGCAGAGTTATTTTTAAGTTTTTATTATACGAAATATTATACGAATTTTAATTAATATACAAATTTTATTTACTCAAATGATTTTTTTTTTGGAGACATATACCATATACCTACTACCTATATACATTTTAACAATATTTTCAAAATTATTATTTTTGTATATATATATAATTCAAATTTTTCCTCTGTGGTCTGTAAATTAATTGTATAATCTATAATGCGTGGAATTTCACTGCCCTAAATTTTATAAATATATATAAGTATAAGTATAGGAAAAACAATTGAAGTATATATATATATGTATATATAAGATAAAACTAAATATTGAAAAGTCTTTGAAAGTAACAATTTCTCACAATTGCAAGTTATAAGATTTGAAAAACGATTCCTATAGTCATTTTATGTTTAATCATAAAATAGAAATAATTTTAATTCTGTTTTTAATGCCATTTTGGTCAGAGAGGTGGTATTGACCTTTTATGTACACAATTTTGAATATCACAAAGAAAAAAAAATTGATTTTTTTTCTTTACTTTTGAACCATAATAAATTAGTAATAGAAGATAGTGGAAAAATTTCTCTTTTTATTATTATTGTATAATAGAAAATTCCTATATATAACCTCAATTATAAAGAATTCTTCACGGTAGCAATGGGAACCTATAAAAATTATTTTTTTTTTTTTTGTCAGAGAGGATTTTCAAATCAATTTAAGTAATGTTACATGTGCGCATTTATAATAACTTTTTATTTTAATGTTAAGTAAACTGACAACGTTCGCCCGCATAGTATAAAAAAATGATTGAAAATAAAGATTTAAATAATAAAAGTAATCATGCATAAAGTATAAATAAATTATTTAAAAAATATATAGTCGCAAGAGTACATTAATTGTTTGATGTAAGTATACGAATATGTTTTTAGAAAATTGGATAAAATTCCATGATGAGTGTCAGAAAATCATCTGTCAGATCATAAATATTAGTGTGTTTCAATATGTTCAAATATTTCTTATATGCCAAAGAAATTTCCAACACTAGAAAAAAATGTAATTTACCAATATTATGACTAACCAAATCGAATAGTATAGAATATTTTACTTTGGCTTCCCATTCTAAAATCAACTTCATTACAATTCATGTACGTTATCAACTTTACCACGTCATCGATATAATAAAATGGTAATTGATCTTTTTAGTATCCCATATAGTAACGATATGCGCATCATAAAAATCATAAAATCTTATGACCTTATGAATATTATTAATATATTCACCTTGACAAAAAGCTATACAGTCAAAGCATATAACAATACAAAACAACAGAAACTCAATAAAATTCTTCTTTAACAGCTTCCCCATATAAAAATTTGATTTAATCACAACTAAGCATATACACTCTGTTATTCAACTAACGAACATTTCAATAATCTGATCTGACAAAAACTATTCAACTAGAATTATTTAAATTTAAAGTCAGTAAGTCGAAATATCTGCTATATATGTTGATTTTTAGATGGAAACTAGGTAAAAATAATAATTATCTTCTCCTTTCTATATTTTAATAATTTCCCTTGTCAGATCTGACAAATTTATTCTTATATTTACTTACATATATACCACGTAATACAATTTAACGTTGTCGCTATAATCTGACTTAAATTTTTATATGAGAAATGTATAATATGATAGAAAAAATAAATATATAAACATATTTGTATTTCAATGTCGTGAGTCCATTGTTTGATCTTTACTTTTGTAGCTAGAAATAGAAAAGTATGGTTAGGAGGCTACCCAGGTAGTAAGTGTTTGTATCTCTAGCAACAACAACAAAAGTCTAAAGAAACTAACGAGCTGTTTGGCGAACATTTAGGCTTAAGGCATAGGATTTTGTAAAAATGAACGTGTCAGTATTGTGAGAATGCAAATTGGTATAAATTCATTGAGGGTTCGTCCAATGAATGCTTACTATCACTATTTGTTTGTCTATTTTTGGTAAATTTCATAAACAAATAATGATCTTTATGCAAGATTGCCGCAATTAATAGAAAATCAGTAAAGTGACAGTCGGCAAATATCAATTTTGGCCGCCATTTTGATCGTGTATACGAAATTGTTTTCCCTGTCGTTTGAGTCATTCGAATACTATTAATTTTACCATTTCTTCATTTTATCTTTTACATGTTCACATACGATCATTTGAGGTGATGTGACACTTCAACTGATAATGTCTACCTTAACTGACAGTTTTTAAGAAACAAACAATTTAGTAAATGACATTAATTTATTTGAATAGCCTCAAAGAAATGATTGTAATTAAGTGCTTTTTAGACAACCATTCAATCTTTCAGAAAATCTTCAAGAACATAAATCAAAGCAAAATTTATAATAATTTACATTAACATTCTTATTTATAATATTCAACACGAATAAGGTGATCAAAATATCCCTTAATCAATAATAATAATAATCATTAAATTTGCAACAACAAAAAGACACGATGTTTAATTTAAATATTTCAAGATCGTTTCATTTTCCATTCAAAGTGTTAAATATTTTACCATGTTTTGTTATTGAACAAATCATCATCATTAGTAAAACAACAACAGACAATCATCATCATGACTGGGATCGTGAGAGAAATTTTTTTCCATATATAGTGGAGTAGAAATTGAAATTGATTTTTCCCTTAAGGAAGGTAAAAGCCAAATTATATATAATTTCTTTTAAAGACTTGTTTTTTTTTTAATATAGTTGGTTGTGTATACTAAAATATTTTTTTTTATTTTGTAACGAAGTTAAAAAGTGTTGCTAACCTGATTATCTTTATAAAATAATAATTGTAATATTGAATTGTTAAGAAAATTATCATAATTCTACATATTATGATTAAAATTTGCCGATCAATTTGTTTTTTTTTTTTTTTTTTTTTTTTTTTTTTTTTTTTTTTTTTTATAAATCCGAATTCATTATTCTCCACTCTTTAAAAATCAATTTATCACAAAATGCAATGATTGGCAAATTAATAATTTTCTTATTTTTAAGACCATTGACTATTCATTTCTGTTAATTTTGAAATTTTTTTCAATAAAAATGAATCAAAATTGGAAATCGTGACAAATGAAAATAAAATTTCAAAATAAATCGAGATTTTAAAGATAATTCTCTAAATTAATAAAGTTTTTATATAGTAATAATAATTTTTTTGATATTGACTAAAAAAAGAATATTAATTTTCACTTAATCAGAAAAATATAAAAAAATGAACAATGAGAGCGGAAAAACGTGACATTCAAATTGCGCAAAGAATTCCCATTTTAAAATTAAACTTTTAATTTCTTCATTGCAATATTTGGTATAATAATAGTTTTTACTTTATATAAAAAGCGGAGTTAATTTAATTATTAAAATATTGAATTATTACCAAAATAGATGAAATTTGGTTGCTATTAAAAATGTTACATTAAAATGGTATGAATTGTTCCTGGTTTTGTAAATTATTAAGTGCGTCGTATTTCTATGTTGGGTTGGATATTGTTAACCCACAATATTTTATATGCATTTTCATATATAGTCGTTAATAAGGAAACGATGTTTTTATAAAGGTCTATTGGGAAATAAATATGGACAAGGATTTAATTTAAATGAAAAATTTACCACAGAAACCAGCCATAACGAAAATATGTAACACATTAAATTTGATATATTTTAAAAATGAATTTAATGGGAAAATTTTCCCATACGCACGCACAAAGAACATATTGTTAAACTATACACAAATAATTTTTAGGGCATTTTGAGCACAAAATCCCTTAGTTTAACGTTTTTCTGTTATTCTGTCTGTCTGTGGGGGACCGTCTCTTATTCTGTCTGTCTGCGGGACCAGTTATTTAACATAATAAATGGCCACATACATTTATGAAAGATCATCCGTTGGAAAGTTTAAAATATTGAGAATCAAACAAAATTGACAAAAATTTAAAGTTCGTCCGATAGACGACGCTTTTCGCTTTTTACCAAAACATGTTTTTCCGTTTAAAATTGTAATTTCATATAGTAAATGTACACCAAAGTGTGTCAACTGACAACTCCCTGGAAACGTATTCGAGAGTACAATACGATGTCGGTAAAAATATCTTTAAAAATCCTGCCGATAGAAGCACTGAATTCAAAGATATTATAACTTATATATTTAAAATTTAAAAAAAAAATTTTGGATAGTAATTAACAAAAAAAAACCCTTTATTACGAAACTACTGTGCAGTAGTTCAGCTGCTCAGCATTTTCTTTAAATGGTCACATAAATTTTGTATATATATATATGTATATACATACATTATGTACGTAGAAGTACACACAAGTCTGCTTTCAAATATGGATTAAAATTAAATAAATTATTTTGTTGGAAAATGTTAAAAATTATATTATGACGATGCAGTTAAATAAATTTTCAATGAGAAATTGTCAAAAGATGCTACAACAAATATTTTTTTGAAGGGATTGAAAATTAATTTTTTTTTAAAGTTCTATGGATTTTTATATATTATATTAGTGAAACTTTTGTTAATATACTGGGAATTTAATGTATTTGGAATTGATATAAATTTAAAAATTTATGATAGTCAAATAATAAGACGATTCATTTTCCAGTTTTTAGGGTTTTAAATTGAATATGAAATTTAATATTATGACAATTTAAAGATAATGAATTGCCTAAAATTTAAAAATGTCTTAAACCCGTCAATATCCATCTATCTGGGGAAACAGAATTTTCATATTTATAGAAAATAATTTTAATATATTTTAATTTTTGAATGGATTTGTGTAAATGTCAATCTACTTTAGAGCAATAAATTCAGTAAAATTATTCATTTAATGTCAATAAACATAATTATAAAGCATGATAAATTCCCCAAATGCAAATGTAATTAATGTTTATTTACTTATAAACTATATAAATATATGCATTTACACGTCACGAAATCCTTTAATCTATATCAGAAGGATTAGTCATAAATTTATAAGGAAGGTAACGTAAATTCTCCATTGTACTGCACACAAAAACCACCAATCGAGAGAACACGTGCCAGCAAAGGCAATATTCTTTTTGATTGTGAATGCATAATTTTCGATTTGTGCACTCATTCATTTAAAATATAATTTATATAATTCGATGCAGTTATATATATATATATTTACTTACTTATACACAAAAAAGTAAATAAAATAAAAGTTATTTTAGCTACTGGCTGTACATTGCCACTGATTTGCATCAATGTCGGCATAATAATAATTTATTCTAATATAATAGTCATACATATATACATTAAATGCTGCAGCTGCTACCAAGCTGTAAACTTAATGAAGAATTTTAAATTTCTCCCCTTTTTTATTGCAATTAATTTGTCCTGGTTTTTTTTTAGTATCAATTAAAAAAATTTAAACATAAATAAGAAAATCTGTGTCAATATAGTTTGTGTTAGTGTATGTAGTAGGTACTCAAAATTTTTACATTTATGTCCTTAAAGCTTAAACGCATAAAAGTTCTACGAAAATATTTAAGGTATTTTCCTTGTTTCGTTTTTTTTTTTAAAGTTTTACTACTAGAATTTTTCAATTACTTTTTCTCATACTTTACTTTTTCAAATTCGCATCCCACAACAAGTTCACCTTTAATTTGCCTCTTCAACCACAGTTATTCTGTAATTATTTGGTAAATTGAACAAAATCATTTCAATTCTAAATATTATTTACATACATGATAATAAATATTTACCCTCCTTAGATGTATGCTAAGGAGGGTAAATATAATTTTGAGACACGAAAAATGATATCAAATTAACTTTTAACACGAATTATAATAATATATATTTTACATATATAATTTACATATAAAATAAATTAATTCCATTTTATAATCATAATCATAACCAAACTAGTATAAATTTCATTAAAATAGCAATAATATTTTTTTGTCTCTAATAATCTTATCTTAAGCATGCAAAATTTTCTAATATATACTTACACCACAGATAATAAATATACAGATGTCTCACGCCCATACAAAAATTTGGTGCCAATTTTTTCTATTAACCGACAGCTATAAACCGACAAAAAGCTCTGCCTCAACCGACAAAAAAGCTTTTCTCTCAACCGACAAGTATCGTGCTTAAGCATTTGAGTATTAACCGACGGCCATACAGGAATATTTAAGAAAAAGCTTTTTGTGTTACTCAAAATTATATTACTCATATAATATAATATATCGCAAAAAAATAATACTAAGAAAATATTCAATACATACAAAAATGTGTGTAAAATACACCTATATGGATTTATTCTATGATGCGTCACTATTTCTAATATTCTAATATTTCTAATTTAAGGAATTTAATTTTCAATTTTCGGCTTTTCAAAGTATGTACATATATAGATATTTTAGGGGCATGTTAGTTTTTTATTTTAAGGTGTATTTTTTAAAAAAATAACTGTCTTGTCGGTTAAAAGTGGTTTCATGGAAAACCCAAAGACGAGATAATTAAAAATACAATTTTTCTGGAATATTTTAAACAAAGAAGTTGCAGTTACATTTCGCAGAAATTAATAGGGAAAAAGATGATGTATTTTCCTTTATAAATCAGGTACCCTATGAATTGGCCTTTCTCTCTATTAATGTGGGGAATCATAATTATTTTTATTTCAATTTCAAAATTAAGAATGGAAAGTAACTGCAGTTAAATTATTTATTTACGATGTTTAATTTTCAGAAAAAAATTTTTTGAGTAAATCAAACATGCCACCAAAATATCTACAGTATACAAAATCCGTATTCGTACAGCCTTATTTTAAAGAGAAAAGTGTGTCTATTACTGCAAATATAATGCAAAATTTTCTGAAAGAAATTATGAATTACATTAATGTAACATAAATTTAGAGAAAAAAAACGAATGTACTTTTCATTTTACATTATTCAATAATTATTTACTAATAAATTAAAAAATGTCATAAATTAAAAATGTACGAATACGGATTTTGCATACTGTATATACTATGAAAAGCCGAAAATTGAAAATTAAATTCTTGAAATTTGTAATATTAGAAATATTAGAATATTAGAAATAGTGACGCATAATAGAATAAATACATATGTGTGTATTTTGTTACACACATTTTTGCATGTATTGAATATTTTTTCGTATTATTTTTTTGCTCTATTATATTATATGAGTAATATAATTTTGAGTAACGCAAAAAGCTTTTTCTTAAATATTCCTTTGTATGGCCGTCGGTTAAGACTAAAATAAGTAAGCAAGATCTGTCGGTTGAGAAAAAAAGTTTTGGCGGTTAATAAAAATAGCTTTTTTTTTTGTTAAAAATCGTTTCTATACATCACTTTTTCCCATATACTTGAGACATCTGTATATTTATTATTTGTGCTTACACATTAATAGTGTAAATAATTTTTGATTTTATTGGGCTGCTGGTTCGATAACCTATTTTGAAATGAGTTGTTTTTCTTATACATAAGTTAGATATTTTAGAAAATTTATTGCACGTGATCCCACGTTTTATTTATAAAAGTTATGAAAAATTATTATTATTTTTATTTTTTTTTTGAAACATGTTTGGGTAGCAAAAATATTTTAAAATAAGTATAAATATATACTGTTTATTTAAATTTAGCAATAGTTGACAACTCGAACTACAACATATAGCTCCTTTTACGCGCCTACCTAATAATAAATATTTTCATTATTTTATTTGTCCTATTTTTATAGTAAATTTAATAAATTTAATTTGACAAAGTTCAAGATAAAATTCTACTCGTATACGATTATTTAAATATAAATAATTTGAAATTTAAAAGGTTTTGAAAGATTTGTTTATTTATATATTTTTAATTAATTTTTTATTGTAGATATAAAACTTTGTTTTTTTAATTTTTTTTTTACTTTGATTAGGGTTATAAGCTTTTTATAGAAATTTTCAATTTTAGATTCCTGTTGTGAGGGTTTGATGCCGGTTATTTAATAAATCTAAATTATATTTCAATTAAAATAAATATTTGTTTATTAGCAAAATGTAAATTTAAATTATTAAGTAAAAAATGGGAGTTATGGTAATTTCTAGAAGAAAATTAAATTTACTATCTTTTGAATTTTTTGATTATAATTTTAAACCCTGAGAGATATCAAAAATTAGTAATCATCCCACATGCTATTAAAAGCTTTATATTGTGATAATATTGATAAATGTTAAACTATTGAAGAGATTGAATATTTTTGCAATTTGCATTAAGAGCGGCGGTAGAATTGTGCCACTGTACAAGGATGTTGCGACGCATCAGGTGTTGGAAGGTTTCACACCCGGCCGAGCCATTGCTATTATGCTTAGTTATTCTAAGTTTTAAATGGGTTACATTAATATTAATGTTAGGAAAAATGGGTAAAGTGGCCACTTATAGACTCATTTTAACAGCCATTGTATCTGTCATTATTTAGATTTCCTAAGAGTAATTTCTTGAAAATAAAGTGAGTGAGAAATACTCCGAATCTTGATGTATTATGATGATAGTTGTACCAATAGTCTTATAAAAAATGTTTCAACAAAGGTTTTCTGATTGTTACAACCCAATAAATTTACTTATAAGCTTCTATTCTGTATCGTTATTATTTATAATTCATATGTGGCACTATTTCTAATTTTGAATGGACTGTTAAATTTTAGTACATGAGTCGTGTGCGTCCGTGTACTTCAGTTTTTTCAACTGGCCAAAAAGCTTGTTAATGTGTAATAAAAATATATGACAGTGGCAGTGTATATAAATCTGTGTCTCATGACTCATTCGACTCTTGAGACTGTATTGACCGTAAACTATCTTAACCTATAATAAATAATTTGTTTTCGTAAATTTCCCAATTCGCAAATGATATGATCATAACAAAATTAATTTTCTATTCCTTGGTGTATACCACGACATTTAATAAATAATTTTCTACTATATATTGCGTGATAATTGGAAAATTATGGAAATCTAAAATAAATTTTGTTATATATACCAATATATTATAGGTCATTCTATTTTTCACGATAATTAATTATTTAGTTTTTGTAAGGTAATTATTTTTCCGCAAATTTTTTGTTTTGCAATATTGAAAGTTAGTTAGATTGCTAATACTAACTAATTCCCATTTATTGAAAATATAGTTATAAATAAATAAATACATAAACGAATATCCTGGAAAAAGTTTTCACATAATTTATTTCTTTATTTTATGCAAAAGTTTTACGCTAATGTGGATGGTAGGACATAGAAATTAAACATACAATTTAAAAGAACGTAATAATAAAATTTAAGTAATTCACTCAGTATTTTTTGAGGGTTTACTAAACTTCTTAATGTTATATGACCATCTGTCTGCCTTACAACAAAATTGGTTAAAGTTGATATCTGTAGCATCCTGTTAAGTTGGATAGTACAACAAAATCTAAATTATAATACATATTTAGTTGAAAGAAAATTATTCCATAAACAAATTGTTGCTTTCTCAGCTTTAAATAATTTAAAACAAACTTCTGCATAAATAATTTTTTTTTTTTTGTTAAAAGTTTGTTTTTATTAACCACAAAATTTTATCTTCAAGTTGGTTTTTTTGTATTTTTTGGGTAGAAGTCTTAAACCGCAACGAATTGGAAAAATTATCACATGAGGAGTAAAATTTTTAAAGGCTGACAATTTTGCAAAAGAAAATGTTCGTAAATGAATTTTTTTTTTTTTGGTTCTTTTACATTTTACGCTGATGTATTATTAATGTTTTTATAATATTTTCGTGTTGCGGAAATATGATAATTTTGCGTGGTAAATTATTTCATATTAACTGATAATTTCATTTTTATGTTTAATTATGTAGTACAGAAATGTTCAATTATTCCATGCTAATAAAAGTTTTAAACGGGTTAAACAATTTCATATGCAAAATTGAAGAATTAACAATATTAAAATATTTCACTCGTATCTACAAGTAGTAATAGTAATAGTATTGAAAATGAGAAAATCTTAATTAGAAAGTTTTAGTTCGAAAGTTTTATATGTAGTTAAGAGCTTAGTCGTTGCAGAAAAAAAAAACATAAATCGCTAACTAACTCAAGGCTCAAGTACATACTTAGATCTGTAAAATCAGTTTTAAGATTTACATATAATACGTGGCGTTTTTAAGAAGTCGCTACATATCAGTGGAAATAACAAAAGTGCTTAACTCAAAAAACTCATTTTTGGGAAATCTTATTTTATTTTAAAATAACATGTTTGAATTTATTTTGTAGCAAAAACTATTTGGTTGATAGACACTTGACTAACTTAAATGTCTATCAACCAAATAGTTTTTGCTACAAAATAAATTCAAACATGTTATTTTAAAATAAAATAAGATTTCTCAAAAATGAGTTTTTAAGTTAAGCACTTTTGAGTTATTTACACTGATATAATACTTGGCGTTTCGCAGCGTATCTGTAACATTTTCTATGATATTGAATAAGGATAGGGGCGCTGTGGCCTGCCTCATGGGCTCATGCTGGTATATAACTTAACATTAACTTGCTACACACGTGAATAAGATTAACTTAACTCTTCAAAATAATCAAAAAGTATGAAATGAATACACAAAATTTTATATTCAATTTGGTTTGTTTGGGTAAAAATGATCAAATTTAAATTTAATTGAAAATGTTATTCTCTTAGATTTTTTGTCCTTCTATTATATTTTCAAATAAATTCTAAATTTTATATTTTAAAGCTATAGAAGAGTATAATTTTTAAAAGACTTTAGACTTTAGATGTGCATGTTTCATTTTCTAAAATCTTTAACCAAAACAAAAAAACAACAAAAATTGATATCCGATGGTAAAAAACATAACAAACAGCAATCAATTATTTAACGGAAAACATAAATTGGATTAAAACATGAAAAAAAAAGAAACAGTATAAAAATATAATTTCTAATTCTAAATAATTTATTCTGAAAATTATCGTTTTGTTTGTAACATTATTGATTTTATTTTTCTTTCGTCTTTAATACCAAAAACTATAAAATAAATTGTGGTAGGAAGCTTTTAAGTATTCTAATTTAATACTGAATTTATATTAAGCCCCCCATAAAAAATAGCCAATAATTTAGTAATTTTTTACTTAAGAATAAACATAATATAATTGCGTAAATATTCTCTTTAAACCTCGATTTTCTTCAGTTTTTCCACACTTTTCTTCCATTTATATAAGGAAATTTTCAGCAAAACAAATTATTTATTTTTATTATTATTAAAAGAATGTGTTTTCCATTTTGCATAAATTTTCGAAAAAAAACAACAAAAAATTCTATATTTTCTTAGATATATTTTTTTAATGGAAGAAAAAGAAGGGATTTTCGTGATGTTTAGAGGGCAAATTTTCTTTATTTTTCTTTTCTATGTAAAAAGTAATTTAAAATTATATTTTTAAGTGTTATTTATTTTTTATTTAATTTTTTTTTTTTTGTTTTTGATGTGTGCATTTTTCACGCTTTTCCTTTTTGTTATCGAAAATTTGTTTTTGTTTATGGAAATGATTAGATTATAATTTTTGTATTTTTTTTTTTTGGAAATTCTCTTTGGTATATAAAAAAGAAAATTGTATATTTTTCTTATTTTGATTTAGAGAGAGAGATTAAAGCGAATTAATGGAATGTAAATTTTTTCGTCTTATGAAAATATGAAATAGAGGCGCCAAAATTATTACAAATTATTACAATTTTTTTTTTTATTTAATAAATTCGGAAAATTTTATGTAGTTTTAATTTTTAGATGAATTGAAAAAATTGATTTTTTTTTTCTTAAAGAAATTATTAAAAAATTAACCTAAATTAAAAATTATCGAAAAATATTTAAAAAAATTTTTTTAATGATTAATAAAACACGCAAATTAAAATAAAAAAAAAAACTTCATTTAACATTCTTGAAAATATTAAAATGTATAAAAAAGTTTTCGCGTGGGAATCGTAACATTTAAAAATTAATTTTTATTTTACTGTCATTAATTAATTAACTAACTGTGTAATGATACAACAACAACAAAATTCGTTAATATAAAAAATATATTTTGTAATTTTTTTTTTATATTTGATAATCTGCTTTTGGGTTATTTATTTTTATATTATACCGAAAAAGAGAAATATGCTACACGCTTACGCACATTAAAAAAAAGCATTCATTTTATTTTTATTTAACTAATGATGACAAAAAATAAGAAAAAGAAATATTTTTTCCCTTCAAAATAATACTTAATAAAAAAAAATTTCTTCTAAAAACCGCGCGAACATTAAAAGGGAAATTAAAAATTCATTTTTATACGGCTTCCGCACCAAATGTGACATTTGGTTAGCTGGAACTTTTATTCAAACTTTATATTTTTGGCTCTCGATTTTATACGGTGATAAAAAAAAATTTTATTTTTGTGTTAAAGAACGATGAAAATTTTTATTTTCGTTTTATTTACGTATCGATCGAAATCAATTTTTTAAGGTAGTACATTTTATTCATAATTTTTGTTTTTTTTTAATAAACTCTTCGCACCTGCAAAAAAAAACTGTTTTGTGGTAAGTTAATTAACTTTGGAATGACATTTTGAATTTTATGCGATTGTTTTTAAATTGTGGCAACATTTATAATAATAAAAAAATTTTAGTTGTAACTTTATTTCAATTTAAGTAATTGAAGAGAAAAAAGAAACAACCACAATTTTTAGTTGATTTTTAAAAAGGTTTTGATAATATCATTGTGTATACTTATTTCAATTTTGGCATATTCAAAAGTTCGTTTTTATGAATATGCTTTCTATATTGATGATAATTAAAAAAAAATATTATAATAATTTTTACGAATATTTACATAACTTTTTCTTTGAATACATTTTTCCAACACATTTCAATGTCATGTATTATTTTTCATATTTTATGGCTTCGTTATTGAAATTTTGTATATTGTTTTGCCTTTTATTTCAAATACCAATATAATGTAAAGTATATATACATAATCCTTTGAAATTGAGCTGTAATTTGAAATTAATGTGAACATTTTGATTAAATACGATTAATACTTCTAATTTTTAAAACTATTTTGCCTGTCACCACATTGCTTTGTCAATCCTAATTAATTCCTTTTATTTAGTAAATGTAATAATTAAATTTATTTAACTTCTGAATTCCACAATTTTTGTCTTTCTAACGTAACAAACATAATCAAAATACATTACAACAAATTTCACTTTAAAATAACATTCAGTGGATTATAATACTTTATTTCTGGTAATTCTAATCTTCAGTATGTGCTAAAAGAACATTGTTTTATATAATGTGCTTTCTGAACTTTATTTTACATAGTAGGTTAGGGTACTCATATGAATCTCTGGTGTTTTTAATAAAAAAATGGTATATAAGTAATCAGATTTTCATAAAAAAAATATGTAAGAGTAAGTAATAGAGATGGTCAAAACGAAGTTAGTTAAGAATTGCCGACATTTGTTCATATTTTAAGAAATATATTTACATTTGTTGTCATACATATATGAGTAGATAAATTCTGAAGTATATTTGATTTGAAGAATTGGTCGTGTATTCCAGGATATTGGACGATTGGCGAGCAATGCGGCTGGTCTTCAATCCTTCGTGTCTCAGATGCAAAAACACAAGGGAAAATAAATTAAAGCACAATTTGACTCTTTTCGCTTGACAGTCCCTTATTTTGCGGGATCATCGACTTAGCCGGAACAATATTAATATGATTTGAAGTATTTTCCCCGACACTTTATTGTAATGTTGAATCTGAACTATAAATTTTTCTGTAGCGGGAAAACTATTTCTTGCAACAATCTAACAACTTTGTTAGTGCGTCAATTGCATGTTAGAAATTGAGCTAGTATTTTTTCCGCAGTCCTAAAATTTACATTGCACTGGTACTCATTTTTACAGTAGTGTCAACTTAGAACGTCAACGTATGTCTAAATTCTCGATATGTTAATGGAATAGTTCTTTTGCGAGAGAAACAAATTGATTTGATTTTGATTATATGGAATTAAAGATCCAAAAAATATTATTATTCCTCCGTGTATTTGTAGGAATCCATAATTTCCCTAATCTTACCAAAATTAAACAGAAATATTTTTTTCTTAATGTAGCCGAAATTGATTTGCATTTATCATACTCGTATTTTATAAAAACTTTACGTGCCAATTTTAAGAGTCTAGTCTCTAGTATATACAAGATTCTGTACAAACATAAATACCAATAACAGTATATATAAAAAAAATAATTAAAAACCTTATATATAACAAAAGAAAAAGATTGAATATCTTTAAGATAATTTTTTGTAGTTGATAAACATTTTTTTTTTTTAATATTTATTATTCTTTTAAACCACGCTTTAACCACAAAAACAGCTTAAATGCTGTTCAGTTACACAAAAATATATTATTTAATTTTGTTTTTTGTTTTCATATATTGAAATCGTTTTTTTTTTCTGTTTAATCTGTTAAAAATAATGGTAAAAAGAAGAAAAACGAAAACAAAAAACCATTTGCAAGTTGGGAAAAAAAAAGGAATTTTATGAGGTATGAATACGTAATATTAAACATTATCGCACTCTTCTATATAACCATTCTATATGTGAAGGCTTTGTGTTTATGATATGGCATCGTCTTCTCATTTGAATACAGACACGAAACACGAGATGCTTCAATGGGATTTTTTTTCCCTTTGTAGTCATAGTCATGTTTTCTAGTGAGATTTGGTTTATGTAATATTACTTATATGTAAAAAAATGTCGTTGGTTGTAGCGGAATATATGATTATATACACTTTTTTTTATCAAAAAAATATATTGGGAGGTGGGTTGATTAAATTTTTATTATTAAGATAATGCTCAAGGAAATTTAGAAGTGAAAGATATGAATTTCTGGTGGAAATGAATTCTGAAAAATGAAATAAAAAACTTTTAAATTAAATGTAATAAATTTGATATTATGTTATACATTTATATGATTATGATGTATTTTTTCAATTTTATTTAGAATCGAAAAATAGAAACGTTTAAACAAAGATCAATTTTGAACAATAAATGATTTATTTAGTTAGATAGACACTAGTGTATAAAGATAAACTGTTGATTTAAGTATAATATGCAGTTAAAAATTAAACGGATTTCATTAAATTAAGAACAGTAGACCTATAAGTTAATGAAATATAATGGTTTCAATATAACCACCTATCCTAATGTATCTGCAGTAATTTCAATGGTGAAGTAAGGAAAGTCGCGAGCAATTTCAATTGAATTGTAAATCATTCATTTCTTTTTTATACGAAATTTAGTCGCACCATTATACGAAGTTTAGTTGTGATGCAAATAATTCCGTTTTCGCTTTTTCAATTCGTTTAAAAAACCATTCCGTGTTAAAATTGACAACAATTTTAATTCGCTACACCGATACAACTTTTGAATAATTGACATAATCAACTACAGTGAAATTAGAACCATTGGAGGGTAGAAATACCCTTCATGGATCTTAGCACTTTAAAAATGGATATATCTCATATTTAACCAATCAAATTAATTTATGTAGTCTACTTACTACATCAGCATTTGGAATTATAATATTATATAAATTGTTTCAAATGCTTTTTTTCATTTATTTTTCTTATTCTGTATCTAAATAATATTTCAAATCACATAATTAAAGAGTTGTTATGTTATCATAATTAAATTGTTGTATAGGATTATTTTAAAATTAAATTAAATAATACTAAATGTATATTTTTAAATAAGATACATTCACAATCACGATTTGCATTTAGAAAGTTGGTGTGATGACCATTAAATTTATAATATATTTTTAAATATTTATTCAAACATTTAATCTAATTGCACAGTTTTTACATGTTACATAAACAAAAAGTTTTACATTTTAACATAAAATTTATTTAATTGTTTTTTAGTTTGTTGTTGTTTTTTTTTTTTTTTTGATTTTGTAAAACAGTTTCTCGTTTGTTATTGTGCAGTTTTATTTTATTTGCATATTTAGTTAACACTTTTTTTTTATACATAAAATGAATTTACATATTACAATTTGAGGGGCACAACAATTCTAAGAAATTTATGAAGTAAATTAAAAGATATTATTATTAAAATTGTTTACGCTTTAGCATAAAACTTCTGACAAATAAAACAGCGAAATGTGAAAATTATTGAAAAGCTTTTGGAAAATATTATTTTTGATTGTTAAAATTTTACTCAAACTTAATTTAAAGAAGAAACAAATTGCTGTGTGTGTGTGTGTCCATTGTCAATGTCAGAAACTGTCTGAAAATGTGAATTTGGCATAAACCCCTCGAATTTCTTTCATTTAAAAATTCTCTGCATATCATAAAAAATTGACATTTTTTACAATTTTGAATTTTTTTTTGCTATAGTAATTTTGTAAAAAAACTGGCTTTAAAATATAATTTATAATTTTTAAATATTTATATTTGAAAGAAATCTGTAGGTTTTGTTTTATATATTATTTTATAGATTACATAGTAGAAATATAAAACACAACAACAACAAAAATCTCTAATAAAATTTAAATATTTTTAACGATCATACAATTAGGCTAATGCAATTTTATAGTAAGTATACCTATAGTATACTGGGAATTATGACCTGATTGGTATATACTCACATCTCACAGGTGTATTATAAAAACAATTTCAATATTACTGTCGGCACATATTGCATAACAATATCATAAAAATAAAAATTGCATCGAAAATAATTTTACACCTACATAAAATTATTAAAAAAAAAAAAAAAAAAATATTGTATTATATGAAAATGTGGTTAAAATATGAAATTATTATTTTTTTTATGCACACGTTAAAAATTTAATCGAAAATATGTTTTTTTATCAACTTTTTTTTTTTATGTCAAATTACATATTGATTTTTATCTAAAATACAATTCACTTTAAATTGAAATTTCCATATTTATTTATTTTTTTTTGTTTCGTACAATATTGAAAATATAAATATTGTGCTATACATATGTATTATAATTTGTAAAATATTATGAACACAAATTATTATATCAAAAATTACCATAACCTTAAAAAATTATTCGGTAATTGATTAGTTAAATTAGTATAATTAATATCAATTTGAAATAATTTAAACTCAGCAAGTTTAAAAAAAAAAAAAAAATATTTACTCATATTTATTTGATTGAAAATTGATTGAAAATGAAAAATCTAAGATTGATCCCCAAGAAGGGAAAACAAAAATATAGACCAATTAATCAAAGTCAAAAAATTATTTCCATCAGGATGTTAAAATTTAACGAGTTTTTATTATTAATGTTTTTTTTTTCACATCTCAAATTGGTTCATAAAGGATCCATAATGAAATTATATCAAATTGGCTGGTGTTTTTACACAGTTCTCAAGGTTGATTCGAAATTCGTCATTATAAGTAGTTATAATAATAAAAATACTGAACTAGTTTTCTGTGGTACAACTTGATTCCCATTCTAAGAAATATTGATCTATCAGAAATATGACTGCTAAGTTGTCTTTTATAGCTAAGCAGAAAATTTTAACTTGCTGTCCCATAACCCACAGTTTACCCCAGTTGCCAGTATATTTTTAGAAAATACACGTTTATTGTTTAGTATATAATGGAAAGGTACTAATTTAAAGATGAATAAATTAGAATTATTTTTAACGACATCTAGATGAAGAATAGTAATGGAATAATGTGCCATAGTTAGTTAGTAGACTATCACAATCGCTACTTTTGCAGACTGCTAAGCCAATTGACATTATGAAGCATGACAGTTGCACCAATCACTTTCTTCATAAAACTCTGATGGGTCTACTGAATACATTTAAATGTGGTCCGTTTGGTTATCACTATAACATCTGACAAAACTATTTCTTAATATTTAGACATTTTTTGTTTTTAATATTGATTTTACTTCGAAATTTTTTCCTTTTCAAACTCAGATCGAAATTATTTTTATGATTTTATTTGCAGTATTTTAGTAGCGAATAATTTATATTTTCTAGATACCCAAAAAAAGTAAATAAATATAACATAGATATTAGACAAACAACAGACAAGACCACCATGTAAATACATAAAATAGAAGTTTTACCCCCACATTAATTTTTTTTTTTATGCTTTTCCAAAGCCTAACCAAACCATAATATTTGTCAATTTTCTTTGTGCAAAAAAAAAGTATTTATTTGAGTTTGTCCAATCCCAATGTCTATTTACACAATTTTCGACGACGCACTGTGGTAATATCTGCAGTTTTTGTTATATTTATTCAGTAGAACCTTTTTTTATTTCAAAACATTTAAAATTTCAATTCGCTTTATTGATTTTCCTTCAAATAAATAAATATTGAAAATAATCGAAATATTTATTGTAATATATATGTTTTTGATTTTAACTTTTTGTAGACTTCTTCTTATAGATCATTATTTATTTAATGTGCAGATTTATTTTCGTTTTTGAACCAATAATCTTTAATTAGAGTTAATTAATGTTTGTTTATTAATTAAGAAAAGCTGAAAAACATTTGCACGGAACTGTAAGATGAAAATTTAGAAAATGATTTACCTATTGAAAACAATTTTCAATGAAACTGTGTAATGGAAATGATATTAGATCGTTGTTTTCGCCATCACTTGACTGAAAATAATCTTTGAATTTAAAATTTCCAAAAATATCATAATTAGTAAATATATATTTTAATCGTTTCGATGCACCATGCATGACGAATGTCTTTTACTTTATATATATATGATAATTCTTCGGGTATTTTCAATTTTATTTCAATATACACATTTCTAATATGGCGACAAATCAAAAATGGATAAAAAATATAAATATTTTGGCAACTAAATCTAATCCAAAATGGGGAAATAAATCCATAATTGGCGAGCCAATATAGCTTTAATAATAAAATTACTAAATATAAAAAATATAACCATAAATGCATTGAGTAAATAGTCAATAATAAAAACCCAATTCTCCCGTCTACATGGCAATTTAATGCTTTATTTAAATTGGAAACCCGAAACTTCTTTATTAAATAAATTACAAATTGCAATCAATTCTTAGCATTTAATTCTTATTGTTGAATTCGACATAAAAAAAAAACAAATTATATTTTTTTTTTCATGATTTAAATTAGTTATATTGAGATTGTTGTTGTTGTTCCCTTTTCATCACGTCATACATAAAAATCTTGATTAAGGAACCATATATCAAATTTAATTTATTACAAATTGAACGTTTTATATATATACATATATGTATTTCGTAATTTTTATGTGATTTGTATACCAAATCAGTAAACACAATCAACATCACATTATAATATTTTTGGGAAGTTTTGTGGACTGAGGAGGTTACTAAATATACAAAAGCATAAATTAAGAATATTATATTCTATAGAAATATTTTATGATATACTATTTTATATTTCTTATTGGTTATAATAATGAAATGAAGGCACGGAAACTCAATAAAATATTTGATTGAATTATACAGAAGGCTTTTAATGGAAAATTGTTTTTTTTATGTAACTATGTTTACTAATTCTTAAAAAAGAACAACTTCCTTTTTGTATAAAGTTTATGTGAAAAGCACTATTGGTTCTACACAAAAATTTCTAATAAGTAATGTATCTAAAAATTTAATTTCTATGACAGGCTTAAAGTGTAACTATACAAAATAAAGAAGAAAAATTGTATGTACATAGTTTTCTGATATTTTCAATAAACTAAAACCACCCAGCCCACCATCCCTCTATGTCTATATGGTACATAAATCTTTTCACATTATAATTTTCATCATTTTCATTTTACATTAATAGTAGACTTAAAAATTAACAAACAACATTTTATTTTTCATTTTCATATTCCAATATTTAATTTAGTCAAATTTATTAGTGATTTTTTATGATCGTAAAATGTTTATTTTTTTACTTTAAAAAAAAAGTGGCTTTAAATCAAATTTTACAACTTATTTGTTATATATTTTAAATTCCTCTATTAGGCGCGACGCAGAATGTGAGCGTTGGCTGTGACTTTAAAAAAGTTTCAACATATGGAAATCAATAGAAATAAACACAATGCTGGCTGTCAACGCCAGAGAAAAAAAAAGTTACCGCCGAGTTTTCAACAATGTTGAAAAACTAACACCGGCGATAGAAAAAAAATGTATATCGCACTACTGGCAATTATAAGTTTTGGTGGCAATTTATCGTTAAATATAAATGAATAATAATTACGACAAATTTTGCGCATCAAATTATTTTCACATCTTATTAATAAATTTTTCAACGCCAGCATTGTGTTTGGCTTTAGCTTTTACGCTAGAGAAAAAAAACTATATAGTCACATCACAGTCACAGGTACGGCCAGCGCTCACATTATGCGTCGCGCCTTATTTCTTTAAATTTTTCTATTTTGTAGATATGGAAAACTATTGAATTATACGAGTATTATACTGTTTTCATTTTAATTGCCTTCTGAGCTATTTAAAAAAAAATTTTGTGTTTAAATTTAACTCTTATCTTTCGAACAAAACCGATATATTACTTTTTTAAATGTATATAAAATTATATGCTCATGTAGTAATATAATATAACAGTACCGAAACATAATTGTAATGTCGAAACGCTCGTGCCTTGTGGCTATTTAATATAACAACAACAAAAAGATGAATAGTGCATAAGATTTGGATTCTCAATTGAATAAAGAAACGTTTTGAATTTAATCAAATTGGAAATTTCTTTTCTTTACAAAATTAAAATGAACCTTTTTTTTTGTTAGTCTTTTCTAAATAAAATGAAATATAGTAATAAATTTTCTTTCAAAATGATTTATTTTTAATTATATTAAATGATAAGATCTGAACCATTTATTGATCTTTATATTTATTGAAATATTACATTTATAAGTTCATAAGAAATTAAGTTTTTTTTTTATTAAATTGATTATTATACGTAAGAAAACTTCTTTTTCAATGTAATTTATGATAAATTTTGACAATCGTAGAAAAAGTTAAGCTTCAGTCAGTACAAACCTTGTCTAATGTTAAGGCCATCGAAATATTGTAATTGGAAATCATTTGTTTCATTTAAAAAAAAACTCAATAACACTAATTGAAAACCTTGGATTGTTGTATTTGTTAAGTAATTTAAAAAACCAATTTGTAATTTATGCCATTTTGAAAACTAAATTAGTCCCTTTTCATAATTTTTTAGACAATTTACAAAAGAATTCATTCATTTCTCAAATTAAATAAGTAATGAAATTGACATTTAAAATAATAACATTTAAATATTGTTCGCTGAGCGCTAAAAGCATTTTCATAGAAACACCTGAAAATTTGACAAAAAAAAAATCAATTTAATATTATTAATAAAGTTTTAAATAATTTGAAGAGAACGATTAATTCAACTTTCAAAATGACTAATTAATATGGAAATGATGGTATACATACATATACACCAAAAGTTTTAATGATATTTTTTTAAAGTAATTTAATGAATGAATGAATGAAGTCGAATAACTAGTGGAACTGAATGTGTAAAAATGTACTTAAACGTTTTCCGTACAAATTAATTGTATATCAATTTTCCGTATGGAAAATTCACAGATCGATTTAACGTGAAATCATTTCATTATTAAGGAGATTTGAGATTTGAATTCCCAAAAATAGATTTTTTTTTGAAAAGCTCTAAAATTTACAACAACAAAAGTCTCAGTAGATATGTAAACTGTCTTTGGTGAAAATTTACAATCAGAACTCAATCTAGTATTGTCTGTGAATACTAAAATAATTTAACATTTATTAGTGCTATTATTTCAAATTCTCTCTGCTAAGATATACAAAAATAATTATTGTCATTCTTCATTTTTAATAAATATGCAACTATATATGTATACATATGTATGTGTTATATCTAAAAACAAAGTGTCTTTTTTTTAGATCAATCAATTACATTTATTATTCATTCATAAAAAACCATCATTGACAATTTCCTATATTTCTACATTACCTACCAACCATCCCTAAAATTTTCAAAGAAACTGTAGATAAAAATTTCAACATTTTGACATGTTTGCATGTCTGATTCCTACGTTAATTTCAATTAAAATCTATAATTTTTTTTTATTAAAATTAAACTTTATCATCCTCCGTAAAGAAGATTGTTTTTTTTATGCAATTCCCTTCCCTCTAGCAATTTTTTTTCTTATTTATTTAATTTAATAATACAATCATTTGCTAGTGGGTTTCATTTCAATGAAATAAAAAAAAATGGGAAAATTATTCTAAGTTCATTTTAAATATCAATGATCAACCAGAGAATCGCGTTATTACGAAATCGTTTTATGTAGAAAAAAATAATAAGTTAAAGCTTTTAATATTAAAGACAAATTTCTTTAGTTTTTTTGATGACTTATTTCTATATCCATGGCGCCAAAATTGATATAAATTATTATATGGCACTTCATTTCCGTTTCATCCTTAAATTTAATATAATAAATATGTATATAAGATTGTTTTTTTTTTTGTGGTTCATCTTCTTTAAGAGAAACTAACACTTTTTGTGACAATTACTTTAACTTTACGAAAAGTTTTACATTTTCTGGTTTGTGTGTTTCGTACGTATTCATATTATAACTAAAATAGTATCGTAAAAAAGAAATTCTTAATAAATGAAAATGAAATTTTCTTTTTTATACATATATAAGAAATGAAAGGAAAAACTTTTACGAAGTCGATTTTTTATTGGACTATTTTTATGGGCGGAATGGGATAGTGGGAAATTGTATTAAAATTGTTTCAACAGATTTTGTGATTTTCTTCCACTTTTTTTTTATTCATTCTTCAAGGGTTTTCTTTATAATACGGAAAATTCTATATAAAAGGACATATTTTTTTCATTATAATAAAATAAGGATATATGTAAGTATAGTTCCTAGAAAAAGTTTCTTAATAGTTTAAAGTCTTGTTTAATTTTTTGGAATTCAGCTGTGAAGAAAAAAATGTTGTAGATTATCAAAGAGATAATTTTGAAGTAAATGAAGTATTTAATTGTGAATGCAAAAAAATATATTATATAATTACTTTGGAAAAACAGAAAATTTTCTTTTAATTTTCTTGTAATTTAATTAAATTTATAATAATATATTTTTTAACAAGTTTTCTAATTACATTCAGTCGTCGTTTCTTTAGATATTAGACTAAATTGATTTCAATATTTTAAAACACGAGTCCATTAAATTTTTTAAGAACTTTATTAACAGTTAATAAATTTACATATTTTTACATATCGAAATCGAAATTCTGATTTTGGTTTTACGAATTCCGTTTACAATTCAAACTCATTGCACAATTCAGAATTTAAATAAATAAGTATTAATTTTCCAACCATAAAATTCCACTCTGTTCTCCATTAATCCATTTTATTTCGATGGAATTTAATTCCTTTATAACGTATGTACATATGTATATTACATTTATATACGTATGTTATCCTTCTGAAATATCTTACATTAATAAGATGTTGGATTTGCAATAAAAACGATTAAGAAATTTCTTTATCACGTTTTTCGGGATAATAACTGATAAAATAATTTTCTATATAGAAATTAATCTGCCCTAGAAAGTAGAAACATTAAATATCCAATTTTTTTCATACCATATGGGACCATACTTAATTTTATTCTCTTTCCTTATTACATTTTTATAAATTGCACATAAATTAACAATATAAAGAAACTATATACATATATATGTACACATATTATGTTTTTGGATTCCATTTTCATTTTATCTCCAATTTTAGCTAATTAAGATTAGAAAGAAAATCCATTTTTTCGCTTTTTAAAGGATTTTTACCATTTTTATTTGTTCTGCTTATGCTATACTTTTGTTCTTCATTTCATTAAACATTTTGGTTGAAAATCTAGATTAAACATATATGTAATTATATTTTTCCTCAATTATGTATTTCATTTTGGGGGACAATTGGTTAAAATATATTATTTTTGCTTTTACAATTACATACTTATATCTTTATTTCTGCTCCAAAAGTTTTATCTATGGTGTGTAAAAGTTAATTTTTTTTTTATACATTATAATATCTTTTACAAAAGGGAATGAGATATTGTGTGATATTTTTTTATTGGTTAAAAAGCGACATCTCTTCACTTAGAAAATAGAAAAACCCTTCGAGTGTACCGGAATTTATACTAAAAAAAATTCTTTAATTTAAATTTATGTTGTGCAAAAAACATTTTTAAAAATTCGTATCACGTTTAAGAAATATAATAGTGAAAAGGATATGTTACAGGGTGTAATAATTGTCTTAGAAAAAAATTAAATTTAATATTATTTTTGTTAGTATGACAGTAATTTTTTTTCCAAATATTTTATACAATTTACATTTTTTTTGTATTTATACTATAGAACTAAATCACCCTGTATCGCTCGTAGTAGAGAAAACTAATTCGCTCGTAGTATTAATCAATTATTTATATGTTATAGCTACAATATGTTATATGTACTACATAAATCACCCATTAATCTTGTAATTTTTGGGTTGCACAGTGAAATTGCTTTGGGGCAATATAAAACAGATTTTTTTTTTGTATATTCCAATAATAGTTTTTAATCGTTTTTTTTTATGAAAAGTTTTCTTAAAGGTATTCTCATAAATAAAAATGTAATGGGTTATCTTATCTAATATCAATTTTTTTATAAATATTTTGAAGTTTACACAATCTGCAGAATTATATCGTCCATCATAAATTTCGTACCCTTCATCAATATCTGCAACACAATTTATATTAAATATTGAATGAGTTGGTAATATGTACTAATGATAGGTATGTGTACATAGTTTTAAAAGATGTGACAAGAAATGTCATGAACTCAAACACATTTTAGCATTAATATACAAATATATTTAATACATATTTATTGCTAAAATGCTAAAATGTGTTTGAGTTCATGACATTTCTTGTCAAAAATTAAGTTTTTGAAAAGGCGATTTTAATATGTATATATTTAACTATGTATGTATATAGATGACTTGACCATAAAAATTGAATATTATCTTTTAAAATTAAAACTTATGTACACTTAATAGATAAAAATGTAATTTTAACTATGACAGTGACTAATATGTAATAAAGCCTTTTTAAAGTTTTACAGCGTCTCTTAAATGAGTTCATATCAGAGTCTGCTGTATAGCCAATTGTAAATTATTCTTAAACTTATAGTATAAACATTAATAATATTTTAGATTAATAGTAATTAATTTTCAGTCATCCAGGTCAAACTTTTAACCTCATTGACAGCAAATTATTCACGATTATATTTATATAATAATAATTCCAAATATTTGCAAATATAATGTAAATTCATTTCAATTTTTCGGGTCATATTTTACATAAAAAAAATCCGTCTGACCTATAACTTCAACACATTATATGCAAAAACATATAAAAGAATATGTTATGTTAACACCGTTTATGGTAACTTGATGCTATAAGGATTAATGTTTAACAATTTATAAAGATCTTTGTATTTTTGTGATTTATATATAACTGAAAAGTTGTAATATTAAAAAAAATGAATTACATATATGTATGTAATTTTCTTGGTAAAAGTCTGTACCCAATTATGCAATTTTGAATGTAATTTATTTTTGAAATTCGCGTTTTAATTCTATATTATATATATAGTATAGCAGGTACGCGTATTCTTCTACCACAATCCGATAAATTGTTTGTCATTGGTCGTTTTTTTTTTTTTGTGAGATTTTTTGACCAAAGAGAGATTTAATAAAGAAGAATTAAGAAATCATTGTTTTTGCCATGTTGAACATTGCCACTACCTGGAGTTAACATACATAACTTTGTTGATCTTCATCCCAGTCCATGAATGCTTAATTTTTTTTTATATATTTTCCTACATCCCTTAATACAAATAATGAAAATGGTATCACATACAAATATATAACATGTATAAGCCAATAATTTAACTAAGCTTTTCTCTTCTATGTTGCATGATAGAGTTACATTCCTGATGTATGAAAATATATCAATTTGAAACCAAAACATTAAGTTTGCTTTAGGTTCAGATAAAAATTAATACTGATGCTGAACATATTTTAATCTCTTCACTGTACTCGTTGTTATCAACGTAATGACTGTAATAATTGTATAAAAATAAGTGTCTCATATAGTTTGAATTTTAATATATAAGTACTTAAGATTTGATATTGTATATATACTTTTATAATATTTCTATAGATAAGGATAATAAAAAAATATACAAAAATGGAAATTTGAAAATTTTCTGTATAATGAATGAAGGGTAGGTGTTTTTCTATAAAAGCATCACCAACCAAATTAAATCTTTTTTGAAAGTGAAAATTACGGTATTGTCGCTCCTCAATGCTATATAATTTACTTCAAAAATATAATTTTTATTGTGCGTGGTAAGGTAAATAAATTGTATATATGTATATAATAATTTATCATAAAACATTTATCTTTTCAAAAAATAATAATTTAAATATATATGTTGGAGATATGAGATCGTCATGTTCAGTTTCCTTATACTGATAAGTGGGTCGTAAATAAATTATATACAATTGAAGATTATTTCATAATTGTGTATGAATATTTTTCATTTTAAATATTATTTGTTTGATTATTTAAAGTAATTTTTTAAAGATTTAATTTTTTTGTTGTTAAAGAATATTGTGCAATTATGTGTTTTCAAAGTATAAAGAAGATTTATTGTTAGTAAATAATATTTTTGGTTGAAATATGGGAAATTATTAAATTGAATCAAAATTGAAAGAGTAAATTTTAACATGTAAATTTAGCTCAGAGAAATAAAATGGTTTTTACTACAACATAATAGGTGCATATATCAATCGAATGGTATGACAATTAAAAAAATATATTTCGGGAAATAGACATTGAAGAAATTAAAAACAAATTGATTTTTTAATGAAAACAACTAAAAGTGTAATATTAAAAGATTAATTTGTACTTTATTATAATTCAAATTGGTCTATTCCAAAAATATAATTTGTCCTTGTTGTAAGAAGTTCAATTTTTAACTTTGAAGAAATCAATCTGATTTAAAAAAAAGGTCAAATTGAATTGTAAAATGGAAAATTTTACATCAAAATACTAAAAATCATTTTCTTAACAAAAAAAATCGAAATTGTTGATAACAAAATTTTCAAAAATTCTTACTTTTATTTACTAAAATGGATCTTCAATTGAATTGGACTCTTCTACCATTATAAATCAACTTAAATTATTTCAAAAACTTTTAAAATCCACATTTAAAAACAGATTTTTGTATCTAAGAATTATCGTAAATAATTTTTCCCCAAAAGCAATAAAAATATATTTCCAGCAATTTCTCTTACATATTTTTTTCTATCCCATTATCTTTCGTCCTCAAGAAGAAATACAAAAACAAATATTATTAGTAATAAATTTTTGAAGTTACCGTATAGTGTCACATTAAAAATTGTAGAATTTTTGGTGACATTTTTATTATTATTATTCTCCTTGCACAGTCTAAAAAAAAAATCCAAACTTTTTCAATTCCAACCAAAAAGTTTTAACTTTCTATAATAATAATATAAATAAATCTACTTAACTGCCAGAAAATAAAAATTCTATATAAAAAAGAAGCTAATCTTAATACTTAAATAAATACTTTATTATGCGGGACTATAAAAATTATTATGACATTCGTTAATCATAAAAATTAATTTTCTATTGATAAATGATGAGGTTTACAAATAAATCTTTAAATTTATACATTCAAGAAAATTATATTTTCCATAGGAAAAACCATTTATGGTCTCCCTCTACATATATACAAAAACGAACAAATGTAATTAACTAAAAGTTAAACCATCATTCAATATTATATAATTAAAAAAATAAAATATAATATTTTTCCTCGTCGTTTCAGATTTGTAATTAAAGAGAATACAAAATAGGAAAAACTTTTAAACATAAAAAGTCTTTTTTTTTTTTTGGGTATAATAATCATAAAAATAAATTTTATTATTATTTTTGGTTCGAAATCGTCTTCAAATAGTAATTATTATAATGCATATTAAATGGGAATTCTTCTGGAAATGTGTTTCGATAAAATTATATACTTTGGGAAAAAGGACGATAGACCAATCTCTGTAGTATATAGTCTGATTCATTTGGAAGAGTAAATCTATAAAATTTAATAGATTTTTGCTACATTTTTGCAATTTTTATAAATTTTGAAAGTACCTTTCATTGTCATTCTTAATTGTATAATTTTAATTAAGAAATTTATTTATAAATTTGAAAAGTTTTCTTATGCTTTTCTTATGCTTAAAAGTTTTCGATTCATTTTTAGTGTCAGTTAATTATTTCATGAGAAACTACATTATTCAGATTTATTTTATTCAATTGATTTAGAAAGTATACTGGGGAAAAACTGCTGAGATGAAAATTTGGAATGGAAATATTGGAAAATAAAAAAATGATTTTAGTCTTACTATTTAGTTAAATTTTGTGTACATTATCAGTAATAGTATAATTCATTTTATCTGCTTTTGAGCTCTGTCTAATTAATTTTTCGTTATTTAAATTGATTATATAGAAGGGACTGGACTAATAGCTAAGTGGTTTGGCGGTTTTCAATTGTATTTCAAATATTTTGTAAATAAAGTCATCAAAAATAAATAAATATATATTTGTTTTTTGTTTTTGTAAATATTTCTTTATCATTAAAAAAAATTAATTTGAAACACTAATCATTACACACACCCACCTGTTTACACAGTTAAAATTTATTTTTATTTGCCCCGACAATAATTATCGGGAAATTAAAAAAAATTGTTTTTTTTTTGGTTCCCTCTTATCACGATTTTTTGTTTTTATTTAAAAAAAAACACCTCAGTATCTATTTTCTTATTCATTAATGTTAAATAACTCTTGGATTGAATATTTCCAACATAAAGTTGTTTTTTTTGTGTGTTGGTGATGTAAAATATTCGCGAAATCACATACAGAATAAAATAAGTAATTATTTGTGGCACAATTTTTTTATGTCATACATTCAGATTGTGAGGCCGGTGAACACTTATCTGATGCAGAGTGCATATATTTTTTTAGTGGTCAACACATATATTTCATTTTATATTGTAAGCAAGCATATTAACATGGTATGCATTCAGTACTCACAGTATGAGGGCATCTGTAACTATCACGAAATAATTTAAGAAACGTCTATTAAAAGAGGTTTGTTTAAAAAGTGATTATATTTCAATTATTTTTCTAAAATACTTGATTATATCTTGAACATCTAAAATCCTAAAATACAATTACAATAAGTATAAACATTTGAATTGATTTTCCGAATGTAATACTTAGTATAAAAAACTATTATTAGCATGCAAACTTTGTTTTAGAATTTTCATAAATGAAAAATAGTTAATATTATATAAGTATTAAAAAATTTCACTAGGTAATATGATATTTACTTATTTGAAAATTACTTCTTATATTACATTCTTTACCGATTTAATAGCGTGTTATTCTTGAGTTATTTTACGATTAGTCGATTGAACAACCAAATTATAATTAATAAGTATATTTTCTTGAATCTAAATTCACTAAATTTACAATTTACTACAATTGTACTATAAAATGTATACAAATTGAATAAAGTTATTAAGAAGTATAAATATATATCATGGTTTTCTGTATATAATAATGCATACCATAATATGTGCAACAAGTTCTTTCGGCTCCTTGTCAACTTATTCAGTCGGAGACCCATCAGACCTAATCAAAACAACATTGCACATTTCGCCTGATTGTGTAGTAATATGTATATGAGTATTTTTAAATACAAATATAAATATAAAATATAAAAATAGTTTTTCTATTTTGTAATTTTGCCTAAAGGCCTCTAAACTTTTGTAAAATATTTTATTCATTTATATTTTACATTCTATGTATATAATACGAATACGATCTAGCTAGACTAGATACTATTTTGAGTCACATACATTGGTCTAATTGCAGTAAGCTCGTCGATTAAAATATATATATAAATGATAAAAGTTTTGCATTTTATTTAGATATTTTAAAATGCGTCAACTTAGACGCCATACAAAACATTACGAAAAAAATACACAATTTTGATGCAATCTTTTTTGCTACCAGGAAGTTTGAAATTATATTATACGAGATATTTTTTAGTGGTTAACAGATATGCATATGATAGATATAAGCTATGTGTCAATATTGACTAAGAGCTATTAATGGGGAGTTTATAAGTTTATGGATGTAAAAGTAATTTATTAATAAAAGCTGTCATATTATACTTATGTTTTGATTACGAAAGTATTTAATTGGAAATTTTATGGAAGTATAACTTATACTACGCCTCATCATAGGCCTCATATTAAGAAGAAATATAATTTAGTTATAGAGCGGTGGTGGCTTAGTGTGTAGAGTATGATGGCGCTGTGCATGAGGTCTGAGTTCAATTCCCGGCCAAGGCATCTCAATGTCGTTTTAAGTCAACTCAGCTTTAAATGAGTACCGGTAATAAAAATATACAGCAATGTAAATTTTAAGACTGGGAGAAATGCTAGCGGTGGAGTCCAATTAATTGCTTGACAATTGACTCACTACAAAAGCCATTAGTTGTAATAAATAGTTTCTCAGCTACAAAGTAATTCAAGATCCACATCAAATTATTAGGTTCTAAATTGCAATACAAAGTCAGGAGAACCTCTAAAAATGTAGACCCTAGGCCCACATCAGGCTGTTGTGCAAAAGAAGAAGAATTTAGTTAGGATTATGCGTTTCAGAAGAATAATCTTTTTTGTAATTTCGAATTCTATTTTTATAATTTTTGTAAAATCTATGTAAAATCTATCGAGTAAATAAAATAAAGAGGCCCATAAATACAACATGTTGATCAACTTGGTTGCCCATTTGCCACACACAAATTAAATTTTTATCAATTAAATTTTTTTTTAAAATTAGAAAGACAAAAATTACTGAATATAAATAAGAAATTTAAAAAATTATTCTGTATACTAATAAATTTTTTGTCTGATAAGAAATCTGCCATCAAACTTGTTTTAATTTTTTTATTTCAATTATGATAACATATTCAACATTATTCTTATCCTTATGGCAATAATTATGTTAGTTCCTCTGTTAGTTAGATGTACTAACTAATATATAAATAGAAAGGGTTTATCACCTATCCCAAACACAATAAAACTTCATCTACACAACACAACCAAAATTGACCAACATGTTGTATAACACATTTATAAATATTCAAATTTTCAGCAATATTTTTAAATTTAATTACCGGGTACGAAAATAACGATTTATTAAAGAGTTTTCCGGTTGGTAAAAAAATGAAATTTCAAAAATTTTGAATTTTTCTCTTAAATAAAATAATTTAATTTAAATATTAATATTTAAAAATTCAACTTTATTGTAATAAAATATGTAAATTATTTTTGTGTTCTTTATAAAGCCGCACCTGTGCAAAAAATAATTACAATATTATTTATTTTTCAATCAAAATTATTAGTAGGTGGACACAGCGTCACTGTTTAAACTAAAGTAGCATAAAAAATATCCTAAGTATATTTTTCTGAGAAAAAAAAATTAAATATTTAAAAATATTTTCCAATCAATTGCGACAAAAAGTGTAATGAACTATAAATAATTTACAAATAATTAAGGTGTGCATAGTCAAACATTATTTATATGAGACAAACATAAATTATATCTGAGTTAATTTATTATCAATTTTAATATTTTATTGTTATTTTTAATTAATTTGTTAGTAAGGTGGCCTAAAATCAAGGTCTAGTAAATAAAAGATCTAAAAATTATTTTAAATTGTAAAGAAATTTTAGTCGATCGAAATGAAGATAAATTACTAAAATTGATGGATTCAAGTATCATCAGACTTTTTTTTTTAATTTTAGTGAAAATTCATAAAATACAAAAAAAAAAAAACTTAAATAATTTTTAATTTGTCTCTTTGAAGTTAACATACTTTATAAATTTGTAATTATATATGTTGAAGTGACTGCACGACTTTTGCATTTTACCACTTATTAATTGCTGTTCCACTTTTCTTATACATATTATTCCAAATTCAAAAAAATGTAAATTATTACAAAAAAATATATGTATGTACTTAATATGTATAAAAAAAAATCACAGTTTTTTCTTCATTAAAATAATGCAACAGAATTTTTTGAAACCATCTTAACCTAAATTTCTTTTCTTTTTTTTTTATACTTGAGGCATTATTCACTTAGGAAATAACCTTTAAGGTAAAAAATTACCTAAGGGTGTTGGCAACAATCATATATGTATATATAAGTAGTATATAGATATAGTGGTTCATCATAATCTTATGAATAGAAACTAAAGAAAATGCTTTTACTTTTAATCGTGATTATTAAAAAAAAGTATGTGCAGAGAAAATAATTATTATAAAAATAGACATTTGACTGAATAATAGCTCGGTATACATTTCTTTTAAAAATTATATATTAAAAACTGAAAGTTTATATTCATTTTGCACAGTTTATTGGGGTATGAACCTATAATGAACTTCAAATTTTTAATGAAAAATTTATGAACTCATCTAATTTCACAAATATTTAAGTTATTTAATTTTAATTTTAATTTTCTATATTTTTACAGCACTAGAATTTACAATTGAACCTGAAGATGTAGTTGTACCGGAAGGTCATTCAGTATTGTTACAATGTAGTGGAAATATCGAAAGAGGCTCAATAAAGGAAGGTAAAACAGCTCCAAATATACGATGGAGAGGACCGGATGGACAGGACATTGGTATTGTTGGCGATACTTTCAGGTAAGATAATAATATTATACCTATTTTAGAATTATGATCAGTAGATTTTCTTTTAAACCATCTGCAATAATATTTTTGAAGAAAATTCAATTAATATACAAAATTCAATAACTATAAAATCGGGTAAAATTATAATTAAATTGCGCAGATATGGTTTTGGCATTCGTTTCCAAATTCGTTAAGACAAATTCGTCTTAATTTCAACGCTTTGCGAAATCCAGATTAAATACAATTTAGTGGTTCTTAGTGACTAATGGGTCAAAATAATAGATTTTATTCGTAATTTAGTTTAAGGAAGCTTATCCTTATTATTTATTTGGAATTTAAATTAATTTTTTCTTATATATTTTTCTTATTCAAATCTAGAACACAATTAAAAAATGGTTCACTATATATCAGTTCTGTTGAAGAAAATCGTGGTTTAACAGGAGCTTATCAATGTCTATTAAGTGGTGATGGCATTGGAACAATAGTTAGTCGTTCAGCAATTGTATCAATAGCTAAACAACCAGATTTAAATCAAGATTTTATAGAATTATATTTATTACCTGGCCAAACAGCATATTTTCGTTGTATGATTGGTCATTTACAATTTGGTGTTAAACAAAATATAGAATGGTTAAAGGATGATGCACCACTTCATATTGATAATGTCCGTATGATTGTTATGCCAAATGGTGGATTAGAAATTGATGATATAACAAATTCTGATCGTGGTACATATCAGTGTAATGTAACATCTGGAACAATATCCAGATTGAGTAGTAAATCAAATTTAAATATTAAAAAATTAGCTAGTGGTGGAAATTCAGCAATTGGCGGTGACGGAAATACAAGTAGTGGTGGGGAAAACTTTGCAGCACCATCATTTCTCGTTGGTCCAGCACCACAAACCGTGAAAGAAGGTGATATTGTTACATTAGATTGTGTAGCAAATGGTGTACCAAAGCCACAAATACGATGGCTTCGAAATGGTGAAGAAATTGACATGAAGTATGGAAATTCATATTTATAGCAAATTACATTTTAAAAAAAATGAACAAAATATTACTTTTTTTATAGTGATTTAGATTCTAGATTTTCAATTATCGGCTCTGGTTCTTTACAAATATCTTCAGCTGAGGATACTGATTCTGGCAATTATCAATGTCGATCTAGTAATACAGTTGATTCACTAGATGCTTTAGCAACTGTTCAAGTACAAGTACCACCAAAATTTATACAAAGTCCATCCGATAAAGTAGCATTTGAAAAGGAAGAATTAGATTTAGAATGTTCAATACATGGTAAACCAAAACCAGTAATTCAATGGTTAAAAAATGGTGATGTTATAAAACCAAATGATTATATGCAAATTGTTGGCGGGTAAATTACTTTTGTAATGAGATAAGTTTAAAAAATATTAATTATCTTTTTTTTTCAGACATAATTTAAGAATTTTAGGTTTATTGCAATCTGATGCTGGTATGTTCCAGTGTGTTGGTTCAAATCCAGCTGGTAGTGTACAAGCATCAGCTCAGTTAAAAATAATACAACCTGGTAAGAATATTATTCATTTATATTATTTTAATATAGTTTATTTCACAAGGAAAATAAATTTCTATTTATAATATTTTCAAATACAAAACTTTTTGCTTTGTAGTATTGCTACCCTGCTGCTTTCTACTATCTATAATTTCCCTATGCGTATAATCCTATTCATATTTTTTTTTTTTAATATTTTAATTTAATTTATTTTTTGAAATATATTATAAAAATTATAGTTTAACTCGTCGTTTCTTTACTGTAATATTTAAGTGTCAATCAAATTTAATATTTTGAACATTCTTTTACATAAAAATTTAAAATATTTCAAGTTGAATTTATCTTCCGTTTACAAGGACCGGCGAAAATATTAATCTTAAATGAATTAGTAACTAAAAATCTTATAATTGTAATATGTACTTAGAATAAAACTATATTATTTTCTATTTTGGTATGATGTGGAAGCTACCACAAAAATGTATCAGACTTAAATTAGATCTATATGCTATATCAAATATTGGTAATGTTTCATACCACATGTTCTGTACCAATATTTGTTGTAAATCGAACATTATAACAAAAAAAAATGAGTGCTATACGTGCTATACGTAAATTGTCATTAATTTAGTTTGACTATTTTGTAGTTTTGCCAGTGCTTTTGTTACATTAAGTTGTGTTTTGACTCTCTAAATTAAATCTTGAGTTGGAAAGATATAAAAATGATAGATAAATTACTTTTAATATTTATGAATTTAGTTTAATTCATAAATAATTGTTAAAATTTAAATTTCAACAATAATTTTGATATTCAATATAATATTGAAATAGTCAAATCATATCAAGTTTATTGAAAGTTTATTAAGATTATTGTATTAATTTTGATATTATGTTCTATTATGTAAAAGAAATATTCTATCTAACATTCAAAAATTAACATTTTGAGTAACTTATTACATTGAATTATGTATTTCAAATTATTTGTGGTATCGCTATAATATTGACTATAATTTTCTCAGACATTATAAATTAGTTGTAATCAATTTTTAACTTTCTCTATATTTTTCTTTCAAATAAGATATGTATGATTTTTATAAGTATACATATAATTATTTTTTTAATATTTTTATTTTTATTTTTTCATTTCATTTTTATTTTTATTTATTTTTTTGCTTTTCTTTGATTCCTTGTTACCTTCCTTATCCTTTTCAAAAAAAAAATAAATAAATATAAATAATTAGGTAAAATGAAAAAACAATCACAAACAACAAAATCACTACAAAGTCCAAAAAAGATTGTCAAAACTGGTGAGACATTATTACGAACGAAAAATACTGATCCCAGAAGTTTATCAAAAAGTGCCTTAGACAGTTTATTATCTAAAGATAAGGGTAAAACTCGTAATTTCAGTGATTTCAATTTAAACAATGACAAAAATAATAATAATAATAATAATAATAATGATGACAACGATGATGATGATGATGATGATGATTACAGTGATGAAGACTATGAAGATGATGATCAATCAAATCATAAAATAATAAATAAAAATATTATGGATAATGATGATGATGATGACGATGATGAAGAAGAAGAATTTATTTATCCATTTAAACCTGGTGATGATCCCGATAAAATTCTTAATTCATTTGCTAATAAAAAACCACAATCATCTAATAAAAATAATAATAAATCTAAAAATCCACAAACCACTATTATTCCAATATCCCAAATGCAAGAAGCAGCATATATTCCTTATCCAAAAATTTCACGTAAATTAATTCCAAATTTAGATGATAGTCAGTTATCAACTGTACCATTACCGGGACCACCAAGAGATCTAGAAGCACAAATAGTTAAACCAAGATTTGTTGCATTAAGTTGGATGGAACCATTGAAAAATCCAGATGAAGTTATATCATATTCTGTTTATTATAAGATGCATACAAGTGAAAGGTGATTTTTTTCTATAATACTTATATAAAAAAAATTGTAATTAAGTGCACTTAATTAGAATGCTTTAATATACTTTATTGTTGAATTTTTATTTTATTTTTTTGAGAGAAGACTTACATGTTGGGTGAATAATTGAAATTAATATGGAACCAAAATGTTCTGCAAATATTTAAATTTGTTTTAATAGTTTCAAGTTTTTCATTTATATTCAATTTCAATAGAAGTTATAAGTTCAAAAACATCTGTAATTTTTTAATTCGAAAGTATTTCAAATATTTGTTGTTCTCTGCACAATTAAATATTAAAAAAATTTTAATTGAGATTAAAAATCACACACACGACAACATTAAAACAATAAAGTTTTTTTTAAAAAAAACAGATTAGTTTTAAATTTGATATTACAAGACTGATTCAATTGTAAATTAACGTAGAAAAGGATTTTGATGGATAGTTGTGGTTGATTATAAACTACCTTCATATTAATATAAAATATTAACCAATGAGTAACAATCATTACGGGATAACTAAACTGGTAGAAGAATATAAAGTACAATTTTCAAAATAATAAACTAATTTTTATTGTTTTTAAATTTTGTATTGTTTATTCGAACGATAAAGTTTTACAAATACAGTATTGCCTTGAATGCAAAAAAGTTCATATACCTACGTTATTCGTCCTTTTTAAACAAAATATAAACTACGAGTATAATTAACTCGTTTGGAAATAAAACATCTTTTTTTTACATAAAATCAAATTAACTTTCAATTGAGTTCAAGTTGTTTTTCAGACGTTTTATTATTTTTTTTGGTCAGATGGAAATTTTAATATATGTACTTACACAATGCAGTTAAAAGTTTCTAGTTTTTTATAAAAATTTTGCACTATGTTTTATTAGCTGTCTGTAATACGAAACATAAACAAAAATTTACTTTTTTTTCAAATAATTCTTATCAATCTTTTAAATTGTGAAATTTTAATTTTATTTGTTAACAGAGAGAGGAAAATTACTACTAAATCTCGAGATGATCAGCAAGTAAATATACAATCCTTATTGCCAGGTAAAACTTATCAATTTCGTGTTGTTGGTAATAGTAATCATGGTCCTGGAGAATCATCACAAGTAAGGCTTTTTATAAAAAAAAAAAACAAAACAAATAACTTAAATTTATAATTATAAATTTCTCATTGAAAAGACTTTGAACGTTAGTACTCAACCAGAAGAAAATATTGCTGGTTCACCACAAAATGTTATTGGTTATGCTAGCTCTTCAACTGATATTGTTTTAAAATGGCAACCACCAACTATAACAAATGGTATCATATCAAAATATCGAATTTATTATGCAGAGGTAATTTATTTCATTTTTATTTTCTATTGAAATATTCTAAGTAAACTATATATTTTATCAGGATGATAGTGGAGCCGAAATGTATACAGACAGCAATTCATTAGAAACAATTTTAAGAGAATTACGTCCATTTACAGAATATACAATAACAGTTGTGCCTTTTAATCAGAACGGTATGGGTGATACATCAAACGAAATTAAAGTGAAAACATTTTCAGCAATACCCTCTGAATCACCAAGTAATGTAACTTTAGAAGTGACTGGATCAACAGTAAGTCGACAAAATAAATTATTATTAATTTCTGAAATATTTAATTTAAAAAAAAAAATTATAGTCAATAACAATTCACTGGGAACCACCGCCAGAAGAAGATCATAATGGACAAATAACCGGTTACAAAATACGTTATCGCAAATTGAAAGATTCTCCACAAGTAAAAACAACACCTGCTAATATACGGCATTTTGAATTAAACAATTTGGAACGATCATCAGAATATCAAGTGAAAATTGCTGCAATGAATATTAATGGTTCTGGTCCTTTTACTGAAGGGCATCGTGTTGTAACATTTGAAAATGATTTAGATGAATCCCAGGTACCAGGTAAACCACGTTGGATTCGAGTACATGCTGGTGGAGCACAAATAGCTTTACATTGGGCACCACCTGCCCAACAAGATATCAAAATTCGTAGCTATATTCTTGGTTGGGGTAAAGGAATTCCCGATGAGAATACTAAAGAATTACCAGAAAATGAACGTTATTATGAATTAAAAAATCTTGATTTAAATAGTGAATATGTGATATCATTACGAGCACGTAATATTAAAGGTGATGGTCCACCAATTTATGACAATGTAAAAACACGTGAAGATGAACCAATTGATGTGCCCGCACCACTTGAAGTACCTGTCGGTTTAAGAGCTATTACAATGTCATCATTTTCAATTGTTGTTTATTGGATTGATACGACATTAAGTAAAAGTCAACAAGTTACTGATAATCGACGATATACTGTTCGTTATGGTATTTCACGATCAAGTCGTTACAAATATCATAATACAACAGATTTAAATTGTATGCTAGCTGATTTGAAACCAAATCAGGAATATGAATTTGCTGTGAAAGTAGTTAAAGGCCGAAGAGAATCAGCTTGGTCAATGTCAGTATTAAATTCAACATTTCCGCATGTACCATTATCACCACCACGTGATTTAGTTGTACGTGCTGATGAATTAAGTCCACAAAATGTTTTATTACAATGGCAACCACCAAAACATATTATTGGTCAAATAATAGGTTATACTGTTTATTATACAACTGATACAACAAAACTTGATCGTTATTGGACTCAAGAAAATGTTATCGGTGATACAAATACAGCTTTAATTAGAGATTTGAAACCATATACAACATACTATTTTAAAATTCAAGCCAAAGTTAATAAAGGAACTACACCATTTTCAGAATTAATATCACATCCAACTGGTCCGGTTGTTATTATTCAAGAAAGTAATTTATTAGCAAAAGGTTGGGATAATCAAATGATTATTTATATGATAATTGGTGTAACTGCACTTGTATTATTTATTGCATTAGCAACAATTGTTATTTTATGTAGAAAAAAACCACAATCATCTCCAGAACATTTGAAAAAAAGGTTAGTAGAAGTTCTAGAATGAAACGAATTTTATTATTATTAATTATTAATTAATAAATAATTTCGATTGAAGAATAAATTAAAACTATTTTTGCATGTAGTTATCAAAAAAATAATTCGGGTGCACCAAAACCACCAGATTTATGGATTCATCACGAACAAATGGAATTGAAAAGTGGTGATAAAACTCATAATAATCATCATCATACAACAGGTAAATTATTTTTCAGGGAACTGAAAAAAACCGTTTAAATCTCAAATTATGTAAATTTAAGTGAAAAATAGTATGTTGTAAATATTGCACAGTTAATGATCTCTAAACTTGACGGTTTTTGTAATATGAAACGGATAATTTAATTTTACTACAAAATCAGTTTAGTAACTAAGTTTATTAAAACAATAATTCTAGTCACAGAATTTAATTTCAAAAAATATATTCAAATATAGTTAGAACAAAAATTGATATATTTATAGGTTGTAATGATGTTACATCAAATAGTGGAGCAATGACATTACCTAGACCAGTAGTTCATGAATATGATACTGAATCGAATGGCGGTGTACCAAATATTACAAATTCGTTAGATAAACGTGCTTATATACCGGGATATATGAGTAAATTTTATATTAAATTTTGTTTAGTATGTACTTTATTTTTTATTTTAAATTATTTTTGTAGCATCTTCAGTGAATTCTACTATTGAAAGACCCCAATATCCTCGAACACAATATAATATATCGAATAAATCACATATGAATGTCGATACAGCTTTGTCACAACAAAGTTTATCACAGCCACAAAATAATTCATTAGCACAAACACCAGAACATCCGTATGGTTATGATCATAAGTAAGTTTTATATCAAAATGTTTATAAGGAAATAAATTTTAAATATGTCTTTAAATAATTAATTATATATAGTAAAATTTAAAGTAAATACAGTTCAACCAAATACCATTATAAATATACGAGTTAATTACAGTACAAAAATTATCTCTTTCATGTATCATATGGTCATTTTACGTTATTAATTTTATGGGGTAACGATGACATAAATATCATTATCCCAGAAATATATAGTACCTATATATGATTTTTTTAAAACCAATTAAACTCGTCTGTATAATTCGTTAGTTCAAAAATTACCTTTATTGTTAAATTACCCTTCTAAATCAAATTACCAGTAAGGATTTTATGGTTTAGATTGTTTTATAACGAATCAATATTCCAAGATTATATCAAAAAATTTTTGTTTAAAATTTTATATAAGTTTTTTGAGAGCACTCAGTAACCAAAAAAAAAATATTTATATTATCAAAATTTGTTACAAATATTTGTCAAATAAGTTTTTCGTTTGTATTATTTTATATTTTTCATATCAATTGTTTGTTGTTTTTTCAATTAAATTTTCTTATTTCAAAATTATGATAAAACAAATATCAAGTAATATTTTAAAATTATTTGAATGTATTCTTGTATTATTTAACTTATTAATTTTCGTAACAAATATGGATAATAATAAGGGATCAATAAGTGCAGAAAATTCCAAATGTGAAGAATCTGTCGTAACATTTATTAATCGTGATAGCTTACGATGTAATAAAATAAATAATACACAAACAAAAATCCCAGAAAATGAAAAAAAAACAAAGAAAAAATATAAAATATCAATAAATCCATTTTTTAATTTTATACAAGATTATAGAAATTCTAGCGCAATACGTAAATTAAATTTAAAATATACGGAAATAATTCAAATTAGTGGTGCTAAATGGCGATCAATGGAAGGAGATGAAAAATTACCATATATTATAATGGCAGCAAAAGAACGTTATATAAAAAAAAGATATGTAAAACGTTTACATGATATTGCTGAAAAGAAACGTAGAAAACAATATCAGAGAGAACGACAAAGTAAAAATAGTAAATCATCTAAAAGTAGTATTCCTCCAACTTATATTAGTTAGGTTAATTGATTTTGTTTTTTTTTATAATAAAATTGGAAATTATTTTAGAAAAATTTAATTTTAAATACCATTGGTTTTTTTATTTTTATTATTATTTTCAAATTTTCATTTCATATTTTTATTTCTATTTTCTAGTAATCCAATGTACATTCAATCTGGTATAGAGAACGGAGGTAGTGGAATGTCAAAACGTGGTCATCCGTTAAAAAGTTTTAGTGTTCCTGGACCACCACCACAAAATATTTCAACACCAATTATAACAAATCCAAATAAACATGGTGGTAAAATTAATAAACAATGTTTTTTTTTTATTGAATCAATTTAAAATTTTCATTTTTGTTTATAGTACCAGCTGTAACAATTCGTCCACAAAATGCATCACCATATAAAAAACCATCAATTGCTAATTCAACACCAACAAATCGTTTACAAAGTGGCCCCTCTGTTGCTCATTCAAATGATGAAATACAACGATTACAACCTAGTACATCAACTGAAGAATTAAATCAAGAAATGGCTAATTTAGAAGGTTTAATGAAAGATTTGAGTGCGATAACAGCTAATGAATTTGAATGTTAACACATCACTATTATTATAATCCAATAATTAATATTTTAATACATTTAAAAAAAAAAATTAAAAGTTACATAACAAAAATCATAAAAAATCGATACAGAAAATTATTTATAAATATTTAAAATTTATTTAAGAAACTGCCATTTTTATTTTAATTAATCATTTATTCTGATTTCATTATTGCATTTAGCTGATACTATTTTAGAATTATATTTAAATTTAAATGTAACTAAAAGAAAATAAAATATTTTATTCGAAAGACACAAAATTATTTTAATAAACAAATAAAAAATTTACATTGTAATTATTATGTAAATTAAATTATTTTTTTTATATAATATTAGAAAATATACTATACATTTTTTTTTATTTATAAGTCTTTATTTTTTGTGCTGTATTATTTTTAATTTAAGTACTATAATAATTTAAGTCGCTGGTATTTTATTATAATTAATTTTTTTTTATCGAATATTTTGAAAATTATCTTTCACAGAATTTCAATTAATATTTGATAACAATTTTTATTACTAATCAATTTTTATTATTAATCAAATCTATTATACAAATGAAGTATTTTTTTATTAAAAATTTATTATAAAAATGTTCGTCGAAAATTCGTCCAAATATATAAAAAAAATGAAAAAAAACAAGAAAATTATGAAAAATTAGTAGCATGTCCAATAAATATATAAAATTGTCTGTGATGAAAGTTTTTATATTTGAAATTATGTGTATTTTCTATCAACATTTAACAATTTATTTTGTCGTCTTAAATTCAAATTAAAATAATTTACTTTTGAAAATAAATAAATAAAATACCAGCAATTTCTGCATAATTATTATAATTTAATTTTACTAAATTTACAGACTTAATTATTTAAGTTATATATATATAATATAATTATAATATAAAATTTAAAACGAAGCTAAATGACTGTAAATAAAGAAATGAAATATTTTATTAAATATAAGTTATTAAACATTTTGGTAAATATATAAATTTTTTAATTTATTAAAACAAAATCTAAACTTAACATACAAAAGAAAAAACAAACATTTTTTTTTTGAATGCATTACTTAAATAGTTAAATATTTAATAATATCTTTAAAATCGTAAAACTTTTGTATTTTTAATTTAAATAAAATAAAATAATATTAATATTAAATTTTTATGTTAATAAATAATTGACTGTGCGTTTAAGGTTATCAATTCTACTACACATCAAAAAAAGAATATTTAAATAATTAAAAAATAATAATCCAGTGATACTAATAAAACTAATTTATTTGTAAACACATTTTTATTAATTAAACTTTAAAACGCGGTCTTTTCGTGCCATTTTTTTTATAAATAAAATAAAAAAACTTTCATAAATATTTATTCAGTACATAATTAAAATTAACAAAATAAAATACAATTTTACTAATATTTAACTCTTATTATTATAATGGTAACTTTAAATTATTATAATAAATAACATAATGTACAGTTTAATTAACTGTTTATTATAATAAGTTTATTTTTTAATTATTGTGATTAGAAATTTAAGACAAAATGACAAAAAAAGAATTTGAGTAAAGAAGTAATGAAGCAGAAGTTTTTTTTTTTTTTGAAATAATTAGTTTTTTAATATTGTTTTTTGTAATTTTAAAATAAAATTATAATTTTAAGTTTATATAAAAATTCAATAAAATGAAGGAAAAAAAATGGATGAATAACCAATGAGTAAAATTTGTGAAATGAAATAAATGTAAAATAAATATTTATACACAAAAATAATTTTTAATTGAATTTCCTTCTACTATATCGAATAAATTTCTAAAGTTAAAAAATTAAAATTAAATTTCAGAGATTTTCGGATGCAATATCCTATAAAAATGTCAAGCGATAAAATCTGGGTTGAAAAAATTGCATAAATATCTTCGCAAGGAAGGTTTTTATTAAAAAAATCGAATTCGAATTCTTTTTTTTTCAGGAACCCAAGTGGGTTAACATGATCTGTTAAATATAATTTGAAGCATAACTACAGGCAACACAATTTCTTCCCGAAAATCCGTATTTGGGGTAATTTTTTAATTGACCGAAATGTATCTTATTTTAATTTAAAAAAAGCATCAAATGAAAAATGAAAGCTGTTTTTAGTGCCAATTTTCGATTACAAAATTGATTTCATATATAAATTAAAGGATATTTCAAATCATAATTCAACCAGTTTAACTGAATCCATAGGAATGAGAATGAGTTGTGTAAATGGGCGACTGTTTGTGAAGTTTTAATCTTTTTAGGACATTTTCAAACATGTATATTAGTTTCACTTTGCCTGTCCATCCGTTTATACAAACTTCTACATCTCTTATAATTACAATAGTATAGTAGAGAACCAATTTTAACTATAGATATCTGTATAGGGTAGAGTTGTCTAATATCCGGTCTCCCCAGTAGTCGCCCACTTTTCAGAAAAATAGTTATAAATAGTTATTTTCCATTCCACAATTCCATTTCGATATTTAGAAACGATATTTCTCCTATGCTCTTACACAATATCTTACTAATCCACTAAAAATTTCTTAACTATACGAACGTCAGCTAGTATCGCTCTTCCGATGAAGTAGTGACTCGTAGTTCTTGTTAGTGAAAAAATAGTTTAAGTGTTGGCTTGGCGAAAAATAACTGTTTTTGTTCTTATTTGAAAGGTAAGTGATTTGTAATGTTTTATATACTAAAAAGGAAATAAATTATTATATCAAGGAACAAGGATTTTTTTAACATTATTTTCACTTATTAAAGTATACCTGAATTAATTATTATTTTTATGTTTAAATATATTATTAATATATTTTATAAAAGTATATAACCAAAAATAATAAATTATTTTGTTACTTAATTGAAATTGAAACTTGCTTTTTATTCTTTCAGAAATATTAATTATATAAGTAGCCGACTATTAGTCACACATGACGAATACTAGATTTTTGTGGCCGACTATTGGAAAATTTCTCATTATGTATATTTGTTTTGACTAAAAAAAATATTTTTGGAATAACTATAATATGTTTTTCTTAAGTTATAGTTCGAATATATATCTTTCACATTCATTACTATACATGTTGATATATTGTGAAAATAATTTTCTATAGCAATTCTTTTGAAAAAAAGAAATTAAGTGGCCGACTACTAGGGAATCTACCCTATAGATAATAAAATGTTCATTTCCATCTATTTTTAATTTTTTGCATATTTTTAGGTGCTCTATAAATTGAATATTCGATGTGATATTAATTTTACCAAACCTTAAAAATATGATTTCAGTAGAAATATAATCCATAATTTGAAAATTGAATAAAATTCTCAGATTATAGAAGAATACTTAAAAAGTTTTTCCAATTGTCAATGTAAAATAAAATAAACATAATTTCGAGAAAATTGATTGTGAATTATTGTATTATATTTATTAAAAAAACTGTATTTATATTTATATATATAAACTTATTTTCATATTTATTAATACGAATTCATTATAAATGTTGGTACTTAAGAAGATCTAAAAAAATCATACATTTCGAAACAAGAAAAAAAAATTATCAAATTATCACAACATTTTATAGTAAGTCGGAAATTTTGTCTTTATTACATTTTGGAATAAAGAATAAATTCAATTTTGTTTTTAATTTAAAAATTAAAATTACACTTTTGTTTAATTAATTATAATACGGATTAGAAATAATGGTAATAAAATAATAAAGAGATAATTAGAGAGAAATACTGTACTGTTGTAGGTATTCAATTTCCATCTATTTCTGTCTCGTGAACATAAACTTGCATAATATGTTCAATAATTTCCCAATGTTTTTCTTTCGACAAATCTTGTACGAATACCTTAACAAAAAAATTTATTTACATTATTTTTATATTGTTAGCTATAAATGTAATTAACTTACATGATACCAAGTTGATGTGTCGTCATTTTCATCAGTCGATGGTACTTGTACTCCATAAGTTTGTAAAGCTAAAGAAAGACAACAAACAGCAACATGTTCTGGTTTGTAATTTAATATTATTGAGCTATGATGAAAATCCTTTTAAATTAAGAGTAAAAGATTTAGTGAAAAATATTTTCAAACCAATAAAAATATAAAAAAAAATTACTTGAAGAAATGCTGCAGCAGATTTAGCAATTGGAAAAGAATTCCAAATATTTGTACCTAACCAGTCTTGTAGAGATTTCATATAGTAAAGCATAAACTAAATTAAAAAAAAAATGGAAATAAAAAATAATTTTCTCAATCTTTTTATTCCAAAATTTTAAACCTTATGTGGATGAACTGTATTCAATTCAAATTTTAACATTCTTGTGATTAATAATTCAGCTTGTACAATTGCATCTCTCATTGACCAATATTCATCACCTAATTCAAGTGGACTGGAACCACGATTTAATGTATTATGTGCTACATTTATTACATCACGAATTTTAACTGGATCATCTTTTATTTTACCAGCTAAATAGAGAGATGCGGATGCAATTAACTGCAAAAATAACACAGAATATTTTATTTGCCAATACACATTGTGTGAGCAAAGAAAAGTAAAGTAGTTAATTGATAGATTAAAAATGAAAACCAGTAGGACACATTTAAAATAAAATCTAACTATGTATCCTACAATGATCATGTTTGGTTGATTGTATGCTGCCTTCAACTTCTACGCAAACACAATTCATTAATTTTAATATTTTTAATAAAATTTTTGACCAGCATTTAAAATTTCTCTATAAAAATCTAATTGGATGGCTCAGAAATGAACCGACCAAAGCCAGAAAAACTTAATTCTGTAATATTATGGTGTTAAGTCTAACTCTAATGAATTCCTCGAATGTTTTTGTTGCTTATTTCTCCAATTATTGCATTAATTATTATCGAGAAATTAATTAGAGTTGATATAATTAACTCCTTAATATTTTTCTGACTTGATTCGATTTAGCTCTGAGCCATCCAATTATGTACATATATAACTTACAAATTCATCATAATTTGTGTTATCGACTTCTTTAAAAAATCTATGGAATATAATTGCAGCTGTTGCTGTTGTTAGTGGTTTCATACAAAGTTTTATTGAACATTCAAATAGAAATCTAGGTGCTAGTCCTTTGATATGTGATTTCTTTCTGAAAAAATGTAAATCAATTATGTAAGTAAAAAAAAAATCAAGTAGGTATTTGATAGAAAAATAAAAAATTCAAATTTACCTGTAATCTGTGGGTGTTGGTTTCGAGGCATTTGTTTGCATATCGCCGCGATGATGTTGCATTGACATTACATCGACCACGTTTTTCATAGTAAAATTTTAATTGATAATATCTCTCTGCACACGAAAATTATACAAAAACAATTTAATTTATTGCGTATATTTTACAAATATTTTGTGTACACAAAAAAAGAAACCAGATTGGCATACTTTTTTTTTACAACTTTTTGGTTTTTTCGTAGCAGATAATTTCCTCATTTTTTTTTATATTATTTATGAACTCAAGGAGATAATAAAACCGGTTTTTGCAAAATGAGAACCAAAGATAAATAAAAAACAGTCTTTGTGATTTTTAAATAGTTTAATATCAAATTTATCGTTAAGAAATATATTTTTTTTAAATAAATAATATAACTAAGTTAAGTATACAATAATAATTTTTTTTAATTTTTCGTTCTGCAACGCAAGCAAATTTTAATGATTTTTAATATATAATGAGAATTATTTTTCGGTTATGGTTTCATTTAATTTTCATGGTTTTGAAATAGAAAAATACTTACACTAAAAAATTTTAATTTCCTTATTATTTTCAATTGCTTAGATATTTTAAAATAAACTTTTCAATGAAACAAGAAATTTATATAATAAAAAAAATCAAACGACTTTCTCTTTGCAACACTTTCACAATTAATTTTTTTTTTCTTTTTACAAAAAAAGGATTTCAAAATTTTAATGCTGATGAAATGAAACAAGATTTAATTATTAAAATATTTAAAAAATATGTTTTAATTTGGTTGAATTTTTAATTTATTTTTATGTTAACTTTTTGATGATTTTAGATTTTACTTTATCAAACCAAGCATTTACATACGTTGGACGGCAGAAAGAAGTGACATGAAATAAACTAATCCGATGACAGCCGCACCGCACGGTAAAAAACTAATAATTTATAGTGTTACCATATCACATATTTAGGTTTGAGGGGAATTTCTGCTGCCAAATATTGAATTCAAATAAAATTGAATATATGTGAATGAGATCATGTTCAACATTTTTCTGTTTTTGGTGGCATTTCTTGAAAACAAAATACAAATGTTGAATGAAAATCGGATGAAATGAACTGTATTTTAGCACATTTTGGATATCGAAAAAAAAAATTAAAGGATTCCGTCTGTCCAATGGTTCTGATCCATTTCCCGGTTTCATCCCGTGGGGCCGGAAGTTTGTATGGGAACATTTTAATGAGGGGGAGTTAAAAATATATAAAAACATGAGCTCGTAAGTGTTAAATATTCGAAGCCAAAATTTGACTACAGAATTGAATGTATTTTTAGGCAAATATGTAGGAGTGGAGTATGTATAATTTTTTTTAATTTTCGCAACATTATACTTTTTTGAATAGTAAATTAACTACTTACAATTTTTATGTACATAATTTTAACATGTCAATAAAAGCTTTTATTTTCCTTAAAGTCTTTGATTAAAGCTTTTTCGTTAAATTTGATTGATTTTCCCAATAATATTAAAGTATGTTTTTACAATTTACGGACTACTCATAACATAATTTGCAAAATAAACTTAGGAAATTAATGTTGAAGTAAAAAAAAACTAAAAATTTAAAACTTAAATGCATAAGAATATGTGGTAAATAATAAAAGCGTGAAGTTTCTAAAAATAATGATAAAATAAAAAGTTTCAAATAAAAAATTATGATAGAATAGAAGGATATTACTACACTTAAGTGGATTATATAAAACTATTTCAATATAAATACAAAAATAAAATTAAGTAATATACCTCATAAATAAATTGAGAAATTTTTATTAATTTTATCTTTAAAATAATATTTTATATTAAAACATATGTTTGATAAATTAATAGAAAATACTCCTGTCTCCTGTTCCTTTTGTCAATTGAATTATGTTATGCCTACAAGATTTATATAATTTTTTCATAATTTAGTTAAATTAGTTAAAAAATTAAATTTAATCAATATTCAATTAATAATATTGTAATTGTAAATATTTTGTTATATTTATTTTGTAAACAAAGTTGAGAATATGATTCTATTTTATCTCTATGTATGTGGCTTTGTTGTTCCTTTTTCACTATGATTTATTTTTATTGATTTGTGGTTCTTTCTTGATCCTTTTTTTATTATTGTTATATGACATAAGATTTTTCTTATATCCATTCAAAATAGTATAAGTGTCTATATTTAAATTTGGTTGGTTGGTATAAAAAATAGTATAAAATCTATTCCTCAAATTTCTTAAATATCTGTGAAAAATTAATAATTTATTTTATATCTCCAAGTTTTCTTTTACGGGTTTAACCAACGTAAATTTAAGATGAACATCTTAAGAAATTTATTTGTAATGTTGATAAAAATGTATAAATGAACAGTTCATTTATAGTATTGTAAACATGTTTATCTTTATATTTTATAATGATTCACGTCGAGTTCATAGAAAACAAGTTCATCGAATACAAGTTCATCGAATTACAATCGAAAACAAGTTCATCGAATGGCGGCATCGAATTATAAGTTTATCGAATGATCAGTTCATCGAAATACAAGTTCATCGAAAAAATATTATTTTTTAACTACAGATACAGATGATGATTTTTTTTTTAAAACTATGTTTATTGTTCATATATAATAAAAAAAATACCTGTAAAGAGAGAGGTCTGTTATTTATTGAATTAAATACAGCCAATTCCATTTCGCTAGTAAAAACATATTTGGATGCGGAAGTACGGGCGCCTTGTTTTCAGGCCAGATAAAACGTTTTTATTAAAAAAAAATTAATAAATTTTTTATTGCTTCGACCATATAATTAAAACAAATACCAACTTCCTAAGATTTACATTATACATATTTTCAAACTCTTTGATTTTTAAAACTAATTGTCAAATTTTTACTGAGAAATTCTTTTAAAGTCCACCAAAGCCTTTCTATTAGCGCCAGAATTTCCGCATTCAAAAATGTTTTTACTATGTTTTTAAAATGTTTTTGTTTTACCCTGTTTATAGGTATGTATTTTTCAGTTATAGTGTTATAGTTAAAAAATAATATTTTTTCGATGACCTTGTATTTCAATGAATTCGAAGAACTTGTTTTCGATGAACTTGTATTCGATGAAGTTGTTTTCGATGAACTCGTCGGTTACTTTTTATAATGCCAATTATATTTTAAAATAAATTTTAAAATAATTTACGGATTTTTTTGGTTTAACAACAATTAGGCCAAAATATCATAAAAAACATAAAACATTTATTCAAGTGCAGAGATTGTTAAGTTTTATATATGTACTCATTTAAAAAAAAATGTAACCGCACAAGTTAATCTAAAAACATTTTCTTTCACTATATTTTCTGAAAAATAAAATTTAATTTTTTATTTGCCAAGCCACCGGGAACGAAAGCTTTATAATAATTATGTATGTACTAATTATGAGAGAATATTGTTAAAATATAATAAAATTTATAAAAACTAAGAGATATAATATTAGCGATGTTTAATGCTAAATATATACATACATACTATAGATATTTCTAAGAGATGTTCGTTTTTAAATAGGTACATATAATGTAGAAAAAAAATAGTAAAGGAGGTCCATAATCAAGAATCTCAAAGAAAGATCTATTTATATACTATATGAAAAAACCATCTCTAAAATATAATTTAGTTATGGTTTTCAGATTATAAATAGTTCTCTAAAATAAATAAAAGTTACAAAAATTATTTTTTTTGTAATAATTTTGATGGGGCTGGGAAAACCAGTCAAAAACATTTTAGTCAAAAACAAAAAGGCATTTCAGTCAAAAATAATTTCATACAAATTTTATGACTGAAATGCCTTTTCAAGATGGAACTTCAGTAAAAAAAAGGCATTCCGGTAAAAAAGATTTTTGACTCAAATTCCTTTTTTTTTTTACTGAAATGTTTTTAACTGGTTTTCCCGGAGCTAATTTTGATTGTCGTTTATTTGGCAGCAAGGATATATGATGCTTCCTTTGTTCCACATTCAGAATACATGTGGAATTCATATTTTGAATTCAGCTTTACAATTAAATAAAATCTGAATATTTCACTACATCCAATCAAAAGCCGAGATAACGAATTAATTTTCTGAAAAAATTATGTTGTACAATTGAACTATATTTTTAATATATCATTAATTTCAAATGCATATTAATTAAATGAAAGAAAAATTCAATATTTAGCACATTAAAAAAGTTACCTTTAATTTGGTATACGAATTTTCCCCGATATCCCCAAGTCAAGACTAAATAAATACTCTCTAACTAATCTAATTGATCCAAAATTTCCACATGTAGTCTAAATAAATTAAATAGTCTACTAAATTATGATTGTATTGTAGATGTAGTGTTGAGTACACATTATTCGAATTATAGAAAAACTGGAAACTAAAAATCGTCATAAAGAAAATAGATTTTTATATTTTGATCAGAAGAAAAATGATGTGAAAAATATTTTAAAAAGAAAAAAAAAAAAAGAAATTATATTTTAGAGATGGTTATTTTTTTTTATATGATAGATAGAAAATGCGACTATGTCCATCTCACCATTTAACTGTAAGCTCTCGACAACGAACTGTTTCATACATATATTCGATGAAATAAGTAATAATTTAAATTTTTAAAAACTATATGTATATATAATAAAATTCTTTCAATTCGACTCCGTTTTTACGTTTATTTTATTACTTAAATTGCTTCTTAATTATTATAAATCGATTGGACGTCTATATTGGCTAATTTGTAAATTCAATTTTAGTGTAAAAAATGTATTTGTTCAGTTCGATTGATTTTTTAAGAAAATAGTTTTTAAACTTTTTATATACGGTATAAAAATTTATTCCAATGAATTACATAATTTTTCAAAAAGAAAAACTAAAATTACAAAGAAAAAGAAAATTGTGAAGGTGGAACAAAACAGTTTTTTTTATAGATCATTTAATTTTATTTGTGTTTATTTTTACACGTTTTTAATATGGAACAAAAAATTATTAATAAATTTTACTAATTATTCAAAGTATATAAAAATGCAAACATAAAATTCTGATTTTTGGTTAAAAAAAAATACAAAAGTAAAAACCAAAGCTAAATAATTTTTTTTTTATTTTTTTGAGCTAAAAATACATTTTTTCAGGACTTCAAAAAAATTATGTGATTATTATTAGTGATACATAAAAATGTTGTGATTTTTAAAATTTGTACTACTATACCAGTAAAAAAATTAAATTTATGTGTGCGACATTAAAACTTAATTTCATTTTTTTTCATATGCCGGTTTTTTTTTTAAATAAAAATATAACAATTTGAAAAATTTACAAGTGGATTTATTATATTTATTTGTACGGTTTAAGAAAATGAAAATTTGGAAAATTAATTACATATTTGAATATTTTACAATAATTTTTAAATTAAATCTTTTGAATATTCTTTTTTTTTTAATTTGTTGGGTAATTCCTTATATTCATTTTGCTATTTCTAAATTAGAAAATTAAATTTTTTAAGTAAACTTTTTAGAAGTTTTTAATGTTAGGGGAACTTTTAATATTATTCGTAAAATATTTAAAAATGTATTTAAATTTTTAATATCTAAATGTTGTATGACACAGATTAATTGCTGAAGGTTGAATATGATTTATATTTTTACTTGAATTTCACTGCAGATAAACTCATGACTTTTAGCTAGAAATTCAGAAATTCATTTAATCGTGAGGAAAAATAAGAAAATTGTGATATAATAAGAAAATTATTTTGAAAAAATTAATTTCGATTGTAAATACTTTTAGGCAAGATTTTGTTTTGAATTTCGTAAACTACTTATTATATTTCAGCAATTGGAATTTGGAATTATGTATTTTAAAAATTATGGTTCCCTCCGTATAGTAATTAATGTCAATGTCACACATTTTGTACTAATATTTTTATAATACAAATCGAAGAAATTGTGTGGTAGAAAAATTCATTTTAAATTTAGAAATTTCACATAGAAAAATATAACAAACGAGATACGGAAAAAATAAATAAATAAATTTATTATAATTAATTATATTTATAGAAAATTATAAATCTTTAACAAAATGAAAACAATATTTTTTTTTTATTTTTCTAAATAAATTTGAAAGAATCAAAAATTTTATTTATTACTTTCTTCAAAAAAAAAACTTTATTTACGATAATAAACTTTTATTTATAAAATTTTTAATTTTTCTTTAGTGTGATTTTAATTAAGCATATAAGAAAATTATAATAAATAAATAAATAAATAAAAATATTTACTCATGCGTTAATTTGAAAGTGAGTTCAAAAAAATATAAAAATCACTCAAGTAGTGAGAAAAATCTGGAATTTATATATTGGAAAATTGAATAAAATATTAGAAAGTTGAGAAAATACAGAAATATTAAATTAAAATCATATAATCAAAATGCAAAGTTCAACAATGCAACGTATTGAAGAAGGTTTGGGAAGGAAAAAGACCATGTTTGTTATGGTCACTGTAGTTGGTTGTATAGCAATACTATGTCCAATGTTATTTGGTGGATCATCATCAGCTCCTAAACACAGGGAATATAAGCCCGGCGGAACAGGTTTGTACATTTGAAAATTTAACAATTTTTATTTATTTCAGTTTCAGGATTTTGTAAACCATAGGTTTAATTTTAAGACTTATTATACTTTGAAACCAATTCTTATCCTTGAAAATCGGTTGACTATATATAATGAACTAACCAATATTGAAATTTATGATTCTTATGAAATTAGTTATAATTTATAATTTATTTATTTAATTCAAATTCGAATGTTTTGTTTGTTTTTAACATTATTATTTTTATAATTTATATACTTATTTATATTATTTTAATAAATTAAAAGGAGAATGCTGTGAAATGATCTTAGATAAGGAAGCGTTTATGAATTCAACAGCAGCACAAATTGGACCACAATTGTATCGTAAAAAAATAAATTTATATTCTGGTGAAATAAGTTTAAGTACGTAATTAATATACAAAAATTATTGTGTGTTAATTTTATATACTAACTTGTTGAAATAAACCAAAATAACTTCAAAATTATTCAAAATGCTGTTAAATATCATGAAAATTATTCATTAAAATAAATTTTTTTTAAGAACTTTCATCCTCCCTCAAATAAAGACAAAATTAACATTCTACTAAAAAAATATATAAAAGTTTTGTGGCAACCTTTTCATTTTGCAGTATAATAATTTAACAATTATATTTCATTTAAATTTACCTATATACTTTTTAAATTTTTGATTTATTTAAATGTTGTTTTTATATTTTAATTTAAAAAAATCAAGGTCTACGTCAAGAACGACCACCACATTTGCGACCTGAAAACCTACATCCAGCAATGAGGGAAAGGGGTCGTGCAATACCAACAACTCAAACTGTACCAATTGTAGATAGACCAAGAACTGTAAAAGACTCACCACCTAGGATCGTTGAAGGAAGGGTAATTATTAAAATCAATAATTTATATAGTATAACATGTTATAGTATAATACTCGTAGCATTAGCATCGTACTCGTACATATATATTTCAATTTGATTTGTATATCTAAATAATTTTTATATTTAATTTGTTAAGGATTTGTAGCTATTTAACATATTGCCACTTTTCGACATTTCCAATTGATCTGTTGACATGAATTTATTTATTATTTCGATTTTTTTACGTAATATAATTACTTAAATTCCATTGATGTTGAGTATTTTCTAATTAATTTATTGAGATAAACATTCTTTTTTTTTATTTTTAGTTTAAAGATTTAATTGCTTTAATAAAAAAATTTCATAGAAACCAAAAATCGGTATTCATTAATTGGGTTAAACTTGAAATTTTATTCAATGAATACTCTGTCATGCCAGAGATAATCTATGTATAATTTATTTCAAATATTTATCGATTCTGCAACTGACAGTAAGACAACTTTTAACTTTTAGTGGACAGATAGAAGAGCAAAAACCAAAAAAAAAAACTTCAAATCAATCGTTAACTAAATTTTTTTTTGGATATTTGCTTGGTACAAAAACGAAATCTATTTTAAAGTTTGTTTTTATTGAAAATAAAACAAAATATACCATTTTCAGACATAATTTTTTTCTTCAAAGATATTTAAATTTAATGATGAGTTAAATCTACAATAAAAAAAGAAATGTTTAAAAATAAATTTTTTGCTGGGAGCGTATTTATTTATATTAAATTTTAGTTGTAAATTTGCCAAAATTCGTAAAGATTTTGTTTTGTAATTTTTATATATACAAGAGTAAAAATTAATTATTAATAAAATTATTTTTTTTTTAAACCAAAATTCTATTTTTGTTTATAAAAATGAAAAAGAAAAGCTTGAAGGAAATAAATTTTTTAATTCATATTTCATTTATTAATCAAATTAAAAATTTCCTTTGAGAATGTTTTAAAAAAATTCTATTAAAAATATTTAATATATTTTGATTTTTAATTATATATCACCAGGCATCTGATTAATAAAACTTAATTTATTTGTCTATATAATTGAAAAGCTTCCGGTTTTTTAGCAGAGAGAGATTATTAAAAACTTCTTGGAATAAAATTATATACATACATATATATATAATAATATTTAAATGTTTAAAATATTTTTAGAAAAATTATGTTTGAAATTATTTCAATGAGTCTCTAGTCTGTTCATTTAAATTCTGAGCAAAAAATTGGATTTGTTTAAAAATAGAAGACCTTTCTCACTACAAAAATGATTTACTTAAACATATGTTTCGATTTTGAACGTTTGAAATAGCGACGTTTAGGATTTGGAAAATCATAAAAACATATTTGTACTCTTTAATTTGAGAATGAAGTTTTTTTTAAAGTTTAGCGTATTAATTTGGTACTCAAAATATGTAGTAGAACGGGTTTCATATTTCGATAGGTTCAATTCTATCAGGAATAAAAAACGGAAATTCAAGTATCCTACAAAAATATTAATTGGTATTTATATTTGTTTTCTATTTTAAATTTGCGGTTGAATTTGTTTAGAAAAGATTTTCGTTTATATCATAATATATTTATTTGTAATTTTCTTTCAAATAACAATTATTTTAAATTTATCTACTGAACATCTATTTAATTATTGTTTTGCTTACATACGATTAGTTAATGCGATTGTTTAAAAACCTTAGATTTATTAAAAAAAAAAACCAAATTCAAATATGTACCAATAAATTAATATTAAAAAATATATTTTGTTGATATTAAAAACTATTTTTGAATGTTTATTTTGATATTTTTTGCTACATAAATATAAATCAATATAATAAAAATAGAAAACAACATAAAATAAAAAGAAGAGAAAAACATATTATTTAGAATGAAATTACAAATGTAAATACGCAAAATCGACAGTCATATTTTGATTACTTTTAGACACCCACCCATAAAATTTGATAGATATAAATTTTTTCATGGATCATAATTATATTATTTTCTAGCCTGGTCCAATACCTGGTATGAGACCACCAATGGGAGCTGGTTCAGTACACCAACCACAACCAAAAGGTAGCAGTATGGGTTTTATAATGCCATTATATACAGTTGGAATAGTTGCATTTTTCTTATATACAATTATGAAAGTAAGAAATTAATTATTATTAAAAAAATTTCAAAATATAATTTAAAAAAAATGTAAATATTTATTTTATTTTGTATTTTATAGTTGGTATTTAAAAAACAAATACCAAATGCACCATATGGACCAGTTGGTCCTGATCCAGCATTCAGAAAAGAAGTATTTGGCGAAGATTCAACAATTTATAGTAAAAAACATGATGATAGTACTAATCCTAAAATAGGCAAGTAAAAACTTTATTTATCAATTATTAGTTAAAAAAATCGTTTTTTTTTTTAAATTTTGGAAATGAAAATATTTCGAAAATTATATACCGAAAGAATTATCATATATAATTTTTGTTGATTCGATATTTTAATAATTTAGAGCTGAATATAGTTGTTGATTAATCGATTAAATTAATTAAATTTAAAATTTTTTTTTTCCTAAATCGTAATTAATAAATTCATAAATCTCATTATTGATTAAATAATTTCGAAAAATAATAATCCATTATTCAATAACTATAGAAGATACTAAAGAACAAACTTGATAATATAAATCAGTTAATTTTCGAAAGAGTTTCTTACAAAAAAATATAGGAGTTCAGACTATAGATTTGACTTTATATATTTGGCAATTTAATTGTATTCTTAATGTTTTGTGCGAGATTGACTATGTATATTTGTTTTTCGGTATTTTATGTTGTTAATTTCCATGTGCAAAATTCAAAAATGTATTGTTATCCTTTTTGGCTTTCAAATCTATTTAAAATCATAGGCTGGAAGGAACATGACGCAAGTAAGATTAAAAATTATTTAAACCACCACCCATTTAGAAATTTATAAAAAAAAATATATTGGAAAATTTAGAATTTTATTTTAAAATATGTCCTAATACATATATGTAGTTTCGTTTTTCATTTAAATTATTTATCATTTCTTAAATATGATTTGATTAAATTTACATTTATAATATTTATTTAAGAATAAAACCATAATTAATGATAAAAATAAACATTTATTAATTTTCATATAAAAACAATTTAATAAAATCCATTTATTCATATTACACGTAATTATTGTAGCCTGTTTGTTATAGTATTACTTATTATTTTTAATATTACAAAATTTAATAATTTCCTAAAAAAAATATTAATTTCCTTAAATATTGTTTTCAACTAGAAATGGTATCCTATCCAAATAGAATTACTATAGTTTCTATTTAAAATATTAGTTTTAACTTTTTTTTTACATTTTTTAAAATCTATTTTGAAGAGTAATATGATTCCTAAAATTTGTTTGATTCGAGATGAAAATCAAATTGATTGTTTTTAAAATTACCGAATTGTAAAACTTTAAATTATATATTTTTTTTATAATTATTAAGTAAACAAAATATTTAATAATCTTTAATGCAATTCTTCATTATTAACTGTCAATAATTTGTCGCATATATTGATAAATTTAAAAAAAAATATACATAATTAAATATTTTACCTCAAATTATAAGAATTTTTTTTTTTGTTTAATTTCAATTAAAAACCTTATATTAAATTGTAATAACAATTTAACGTAATATTAAATTGTATTGCATGACTAAAATATTTACATAAATATTTTGCTAATTTCCATTATGTGTATTCTTGATGTTTATATATGTAGTATAAATTCAAATAATCAGTAACTTTAGTATTAAAAAAAATATATAAGAAAGAAGATTTTTAGGATAAATAGAAAATCTAATGCACGGCATTATGTGTAATTAATGCAAAAAAAAAAATCGCATGTTGATGAGCTTTCATCATCTTCAGTTTCAGCTCATTTAATCACATCAGCTAATAACACAAATAATGGCTTTCATCAAAATGGTATCAATAGAAATCGTAGCGAAAGCAAAGATAATGATCAATTAATGGAAATTGAAAAATTACGAAAAAAACTTGAAGAAACTGAAAAATCAATGGCTAAATTAATCACTGAAATGAATCGCGATCGTATTGAAGCAAAGGTTAGACATAATATTCTTAATTCTAATTCAATTTTTCTATTAAGTTTTTATATTTTAATAAAAAGAAATATTTTTTAGATTCATAATACAGAAAAATAAATTTATATACTCACCACATTTTTGTATATAAAATAATTATTATTTTTATTTTTATTTTTTTTTTACATTAACCATAAAAATGATTAATTAAAATTCAATTTTCTAAACTATAAATATTCGAAATTAATTATTGATATTTCGTTTTATATACCAAAAAATAGATTTTAATATAAAAATTTCAATTTTTCGTAAGCTCTACAAATTTTTGTATACTTTCTATTTCGATATTCAGTTGATGAATTTAATGAAATACCTTTTCAAATAATTTCAGAAAAGTCATACCAACATTGAACATGTTTTTGAATAAATTTAATTCTATTTTGTTTTCAGACAACTCAAACTTAGATTACTTAAATGCCTATAAGTATGCTTTTAAATTAATATAAATCTATGATGACATACAAAACATACATTAACATTTCTTTACACTTCTTCTCTCGTTTATTTTAACACCATTTTTAGGACTAAAAATTTATTTTTAATTTTAATATAGTTAGTTGGAGTATACGATTTTATCTTTATTAAATAATTAATTTAAATAATATAAGTTTCATTAATTTGAAAATATATCAATTTATATCTTTTATCTCATTTTTTTTTATTATAATATAAATATTTTGCACCATTTATAAATTATGTTTAAAGATGCTCGTCGTGAAATTTCTTCAGCAGCAATCTAAAAAGGGTAAAGAATCAACAAAATCAACTCAAACAACGACGTCTCCTTTTTTAAATTGAGTAATAATAAATTTACAATATAATTTTAATTTATACCCCAAAATAAAAAAGCTTAGATAATTTTAGTTTTTATACCCAAGAATATGGTTTTGCTGAGCGTGATATAACTTCTTACGATATTAAATTATATATAGTATAAAAAAACAGAAAAAGTTTTGGATTTTTTTTTTTACTTGTACCTTATACCCATTTGTAGATTAAATTTATTTCCAATATTGCATTACATGCCTGATAAATTATAGTTCTCCTAATATAAATTAGCATGACATAAACAGCAATACAAAAATATTATATATTCGTATAGTCATTCCAAGAAACATTTATCTTAACTTTTTAATCTATAATAATTATGAAAAAAAAAATTATAACTATAATAAAAATTAACTAATAAATAACTATATATTTTCTATTTCTGCACTTTAATATTATATACACTAATAAAATATTACTGGCACAAAATTAATCTTAAAATTACAACTAAAACAAAACTTCTGAGTGTGAGAAATAAAGCACTGCAACTTATTTTTATTCTAATTAATTCTAAGCATGTTAAAAAAAATAATTCAATTCACTGTAAAGGACTAATTATTAAAAACTAGGACATATTTTAAAATAAAATTCAACAAAAATATTAATTTTTTGATTTTTTCAATTAATTTTATGTAAAAAGTCTGATTGACTTTTGATTTTCTGATAAACTTACCAATTTTTTTTTTTTTTATATTATATTAATTAATTTTAATTATGATATTTTGTTTAAATAACATACATATATATGTATAGTATAATTATTATTTTAAATAAAAGAATTTTCAAAATTTATTTAGTTGTGACAGCGATTCAAGGTTTAATTGATGCTGCTGATGAGCAATTAAAACGACGAGAAAATGCGACAAACCTAAGCAAGGTTAGAGCTAAAATAAAAATGTTGCAATATAATAATAAAAAAAAAGAGTTTTAAAAAGAAATCATTTACTAATTTTTATTATATTTTTGAAATCAAATTTAATAAAATTTTCATAGATTTTTGTTAACCTGGAAATGACTTATCATTTAATTACTATTAATTTTTTACCATCAAATCCATTCATAACACATAACAAAAATAAGTAGAAATTTTATATTTTGGTTTTAGTTTTGAATTAATAAAATTATTTTTATTTCCTACAAAAAAAAAAGATATTAAAAATTAATTAATTAATTTTATATTGAAATAAGGAAACCACCACCGAAAATTCACAATCAACAACAGCACCACAAAATGGAAATATCTCAAATGGTCATGCTCATAATAATGCTAATAATGACAAGAAGTCTACAGATTTATATAATAATAGAGTAGAAAATTTAATTGATGATGAAAAAGATCCAAAAAGAAAATCCAATAATTTTATAAAAAATGTAATCGATCATCACAGTAGCAGTAAAACAACACCAGAAAGAAAAAAACGTGATGGAAGTGTTGAACGATCTGTTACGGTATGTAATATTATATGTTATATAAAATTTCATCTATGCATAAATGTCACAAATCTAAATTTAAATAATTTTTATATTCAAATATATATTAAACATAAAGTGCATTTATAATTTTTCGTATATGCATAATTATAATATAGTTCGTAATTAAAATTTAATTAAGGAAATATGGAAATATTTACCTGTAAATGTCATAAATCAATTTTCTTTTTTTTTCAAATGAGAGTTAAATAGTGATAAATAATTTGAAAAAATATGTAAATAATTCACTAAAATGGCCAATATTAAATATACTATAATTCTCAAGAACTTTAGTTCACTAAATTTTTCTAAGACTATGTTCATAAATATATTGTAAATCAATGATTTATTTTTCGATATTAAAATTAAATCTGTTTTTCGATATTAAAATTAAATGTTTTTCGATATTAAAATTGAATCAAACTTTTCAACTGTCAAATTAATTCAAAATTGATTACCCAAAAATTAACACAGGCAAAAAATTAATGATCTTCTTCCAATTCCAACTAAATGGAGCTCTCATACTAACCAAATTTAATAAATCAAGAATTTCCAATCAGAAATATATAATCAATCTTAAAAAAAAATACACACTTTAGCTTTTCGCATATTGCAAAAATTTTTATCAATTAAACAAAATAAAAAATACTTAGGTCCTTGGTATGGAACTCACAGCAAGTTGTGAGGGTGGCCAGAAGTGGAGTCGCCCTACAACTCCTATTTTCTTCTCACACCAAAAACATGTAAGTTTTTATTTGCCATTTATTTTTTTTTAGCTATTTTGCATAATTTTTTTCTTTTGCCATTTTTTAGTTTCATTTCATAATCAAATTTATAAAGCATTTAAAAATTGTTTAGATTATACTTGTAGCAAAGCCGTATATTTATATACGGCTTTGCTCGTAGTTAGTTTATTATATTTTAAAATAATAAAAAAATAATATTTTTCAGTCCTCCTATGATGATGTACCATATTCGGAACCACAGTCAATTTATTTAGAAGGTTCTTTGCCTCATGAATCACAAATTTTAGTTGCTGATTCAGAAATCCGTTCAGAAAAAATTATTGATTCGGAATTCAATGGTACTGAAGAAGAACCTGCAGTAAGTTTTAATTCAAATTTATAAAATTCTATTTATGATGATAATATGTATTAAGATTATGTAATTAAATATTTTTATAGGTAGTCTTGAGTAGTAAAATGACCTTATCACTTATTAATTTGAGTTCAGCCGATGAAGGATCTGATGACGAACAAGGTGAAAATAATGGAAGTCCTTTAGATGATGATATGGAAATTATTGGAAATGATATAAATGTTAGTATTTAATTTTCAATTTTTTCAAAGTATTTAAAAACATTTTTATTTTTAGGAAAAACAATCTTAAACATATTGAAAAAAATTGAAGAAATAATATTGTATAAGATTTATGATTTTAATAATTTACTATCAATTTTGTTTCTGGAAATTTTTCATTATTTATTCGTAAAATATTTGCATTACGAATTGGTTATTTAAAAAAAATATATATATTTAGGATTATAATTTTAATAATTTTTGACTGATTTTTATCCCTAATTCTTAGTGTCAAATCGAAAAATTTAAAATGTACTTAAAAGAATTTCAAATTAAAAAATTTATCAAATTAAAAAAAAAAATATAAATATACATAAATTAATGAATAATTTTAAGATAGGAATTAACAATTTTAAAATTAAAGTATAAAAATCTTTTTTTTTTTTTGGGAAAAAAAAATTGGGAAAAAATTTTTTTAATAATTCTTTTGCTTATAACTTCGAATTTAAAATTATTTAGCTAATAAATGGCCAAAAAAAAATATAAATTAAATATTTGTAATAATGTAATAATTATTATCCAGTATATTTTACATAATTTTTGAAATATTTTCATTATTTATACATACATAATGTATATAGAAGATTTCTTTGCTTAGGTTTTGAAAATATATAATTATTTCATGGATGGTGTTTAGAGAGCAAACGATAAAGCATATTTAAGCCATTTTTATGTTCCGAAAGTCTTACTCCAACATGGTGCACTAGTTAAGTCGTATATACTCATAGATATGACTTAACTTGTATACCATGTATACTAATAATTACATTGAATATCAAAATTTAAGTTCAAAAATTATCCAAGGTTTTGGTATGCTGTCTGGCACGTTCTATACACTTTTTAATTAGCTATATAGAAAGTTTTGTAATTTTATGTATGATTTATTTATCTAGTCCACACTTAATTGTATTTATTTTCATCATCAATTTTATTAATTCATTATTTAATTTTATTTGTTTTTTATATTTTTAATATATGTTATATATTTTTAATTTTTTATAAAAATGTAATAGAAACTCATACACCTAGATTTAAATATTTTGTATAGATAACAAATATGTTTATTTTTTAATTAAGAAGACGTCGTTATTATTGTAAAAATTAATACATAAATATATAATTAAAAAAAAAAAAAACCTATTTATGATAAAACTAAATTAAATTATTTTATATTAATTTACACATATTTTAGTTAGTTGCAAGTTACAATCCAATTAAATTTATTTGGATTTGTTAAGTTAAGTAAAAGTTGGGAATATTTTTTTTCTGCTTCAACTTTAAGTTGAAAGTTTGTATTTTGCCTATCATTAAGCAAATATATACCTAATAATTTTTCATAAAATTATTTTACATAATTACAATCTAATACTGCAGATATTAGTTTACTTGTTTCTTGAAAAATTTGTGTCATTTCACCGTAAATTCGTAATCTTCCATTTGGTATTATTGTTGGCATAAATTTTGTATCAATATAATAATTTTTTAAATAAATTGTTGCCTAGAAAAATTTGAAATTAAATGAATTTGAATAAAATTTAGTTATATTTTACCGGTTCCAGTGGACACGGTCGTATAAAATCAGTATTTTTTAATTTTGATATAAATACTTGTAGAAAAGGATGTTTTTTAACTGTCTCCAATATTTTACAGTAATTTATATTTCGTAATTGAGCCAAATTATAATATTTTGCATTTATTTTTCGTTTTAATATCACTTTTATCATTATTTCACCTTGTATTTTATGCAGATATGTTACATTTGTATTAAGTCTTGTATTATTACTGTGGATATTTGTAGTCATAATTACAAGTCGACGATCTGTTTTGGTATACATGTTCTCAAATAATAGTATTGCTTTCTATAAAGATAAAAATATATTAGAAATTATTTCTAAAGTCAAATTTAGTAATATAAAATTTTACACAAAGTTCAATATTTTTCAGAATGAGAAATATAAAAATAATTGAATATATAAAGAAATTCCAGGTACACATATTAATTGATTAAGAAATGAATTGAAACTAAAAAAACATTTGATTGGTTTTTTTTACAATTTTTTCGAATAAATCAATTTTAATTATGATTAACATCATTTTTTTTTTATAATTAGAGTATATACTAATTGTCTATGAGGTGGTGATTAGTTTTTCGGTCCAGTTGCGTAATTTTTTTTAGTGAATCTAATTGTAACAATAAACTATGAACAATATTTTATTTAGATTTGTATTTTCAGTATTTTGTAGTTCGCAATTTGGATTTCTTGAGTATAAAATCTACATTTTACCATTTCGTAAAAAAATAAATCTAAAAACTGATTTGTTGGTACATACTTCATTATTTCTCCATTGGGCAACATTTTTAAATTTATTTTAAATTATTGTATTTAATACATCGTTACTATAGTTTGGTTATTTTGAAAATCCCGTTTTTTCATAGCTCCAATTTTGGCATAGTAACTTACGTTACGTTGTTCTTTTGACATCTGTAATGAATATATTGGACAATAACCATTTTCAACACATTCATACACAGGTCATTTGAAAAGTATCATTATATTCGCTGTTTAATTATTTTTGTTTTGGTCTTTAATTTTTATAGTTTCTTTAACCAAAAGTGAATAATATTATTAGTTAATATTATAAAGTGTTAATATGTACTTACGAGATGCATCCAGGAAAGAAAATATATTTAAGTAAGTACTTCTTCTATTTATTCTGGAATCTGGAAATACGAAAATGCGAAAAAACTTTGTGGATTGATAATAACTTACCAGTGCCCGGATTTGGGAACATCCTATAGCAAAGCAATAAAAAAACTTTCTCTTAAAATTATTCTCGTTTTTCAAGTACAATTAGTGCAGTGTTATTAAAATATAAAAAAAATAGTTTGATCTCACAGATTGTTTTTGGAATCCTTAACATGCACATATTTTATTATGTATTAAAACTCATATTCAAATTTAAAGTTAATAATATTTTTTAATAATTTTATTTCTAAATAAATATATTATTTAACATAATTCAAATCTACTACCATAGTTACTAATTTGACACCCTCTTTAAGAATTTGTGTAACTGCACCATAAAATCTTAATTTACCAGCTGGTATTATGGATGGTAAATATTGTGTATCAATATAAATATCTTTTATGGATGTAGTTCCCTATTAATTATTAATCAATTACCGGTACAATAGGGAATAGGACATGGTTTTAGAAAATTTTCTTGCAAATAATTTACCAATGAACCTAAACCTATATCTAAAAACTCACAATAATTTAAATTTCGCCATCGTGCAAAAGTTCGAAAATGTTTATTAGTGAAGAATTTAAAAACCATACCGAGCATTACTTCACCTTGAATTGAATCAAGTACTGTTATATTACAATCAACTTTTGTCAAATTATTATGAAAAATTGTTGAGATAATAAGAAACTGTTTGTTGGTTTTTAAATGATTTCTTTCAACATAAACTGCCGAAGCCTTTCAATTAAAAAGAAACATGTTAAGATTAGTTAATTTTTTCGCTATTAAAAACTTACACTAACATCCCAGTAAATATTTAAACTTAATATTATAAAAACAATATTCCAATTCCAATGATTTATCGCCATGAATAAAAATAAAAACTGAATATGTTTTGAAAAATTATAAATTTTATAAACCTAAATTTTATTTCAACAAATTTTATCATAATTACACATGATATTATTTTGTTCAATTAAAATAATTATAATTGTTAACAAACCAAAACTAATTATCTTGCATATTATTCAAAGCAAATTTGCCTAAAACCAAATTTGCATTGATATATATGAGACTGTTTGTGGAAATAATGAACTACTTACTTACTTATTGTAATTAATCCATCAGGGACCACCATGGTGCATCAACCATTTCTAGGTGTCCTCGTTTGTGATATCTGACAAAATGCTTCAGCTGACTCCTTTTTTTCCAAATTGATCCTACTTTACTGATCTGCGCCAGCGCCACAAGTCCAAGATTTAAAATCCATTGGGAGAGGACACAAAACACATCGTCAGCGCAGTAGTGACGCTTAAGAATTCATATGCTTTCTTCAAGATTCTCTTCTGCAAGCTTTGATAGACGTGAGCATATCGAAAATTTACATATTTTAATTACCGATAAAACATAAGTTCAAATAATATTATATCTGTACATGTGTTCGTTTTAAGGTCATAAATATAATTCTTATTATCAATATAATTTCTAAAAATATTTTTTATACAGTATATAAATAAAATTTAAAACATAAAATTGAACTTAACTTAGGATAAGTAGTTGCAATTTGCAATACCAAACAATATGCTAGTATTTTTCATATGAGGTAATGTGGGCAAAATTTATTTAAGTATAAGATTAAAGACTTTTATAATATTCAATAACATTTTATTTAAATATACCAAATATAAATACATATTATTTAACATAATTTAAATCCATTACTACAGTTAATAATTTCACACTCTCTTTAAAAATTTGTGTAAGTTCACCATATAATCTCATTTTTCCAGCTGGTATTATAGACGGCAAATATTTTGTATCAACATAAAAATCTTTAAGTGACCAAGTTCTCTACAAAAAAAAACCATATTAAAATTCTTTGGTATAGAAAAATAAATAAATGAATTTAATTACTGGTGTAATAGGACATGGTATCACAAAGTTTTCTTTCTTAATTCTTGCAAATAATTTTCCAAATAAAGGATCCTGTGTACCCATATCTACAAAATCACAATAATTTAAATTTCGCCATCGTCCAAAAGTTCGATATTGTTTATTAGTGAAGACTTTGAAAACCATACTGAGCATTATTTTTCCTAGAATTGGTTCAAGGACTGTAATATTACAATTCATTTTAGTTAACTTACTGTGGAAATTAGTTGATATAATAAAAAACTGTTTGTTGGCCTTGAAATGATTTCTTTCAAAATAAACTGTCGAAGCCTTTTAATTAAATGAAAGCATTCTTATTTCAAATAACTTTAAATTTTTAAATTATTACAGACTTACACTAATTTTCCAATAAGAATTTAAATTTAAAATAATTAAAATAACTAGAAATATTTTACGAATCCAATAATTCACCGCCATGACAAAAAATGTACTGATTATTTTATTAAACCTTTAATGTGTAAGTACATATATTATATTAGATATTATCAACATATGTTTCAAAATTAGTTTTATAACATTTTATATAATTTTTTTAATATCTAAGTAATTAAATTTTTAACTAACCAAAACCAATTATAAAATTATTTAAATAAACAAAAAAAAATTAGTCTCTGGACATTGTACAAAAAATTGAGATATTTTCATTTATTTTTCATTAATATTTTTTGCGGCAGTGCCTATCGGTGCCTACCCTCTTCTGAGAGTTATTAATATGTTCACATCTTAAATAAATTTGTAATACTTAGATCAATTCCAGAATTAGTCTAGATCTAGATATTAATAAAGGATCTGGTCCAGATAGCATCACACCAATTTTTTCAACATATCCGATCCAAAACAGCTAACAACAAGGATTCAGAAAAGATCCATCAACTGCCACCAACCTAACCGTTCTTGTCTCCGACGTGCTTTGCGGTTTGAAAATGCGCCAGTAATTTGATGCCATGTATACATGGATTACGAAAAAATATGAAAATATTTTGACAACAGTTTTTGGTATATAAAATTAATTGAAATAAAATTAAACATTTTGTTACTAACTAAATGTTTAATTTTATTTCTAAACTTCTTTTATTTCTGAACTAAACTAAATGTAGGAAAATATTATTTTACATAATTTAATAACATAATTCAAATCTACTATCATAGTTATTAGTTACTAATTTGACACCCTCTTTAAGAATTTGTGTAACTGCACCATAAAATCTTAATTTTCTCTTAGCACATCGTAAATAACTAAACAAATTGGGTATAGTATACAGCCTCTGGTTAAAGGTTGGACTGATCGAGGAAATTTCTAACATGTAGGTATTATACATGGGATATCGCAGATGTATTATGTACACATTTTTAGGTCAAAAACTTCTGCAAGCTTTGATAGACGTGAGCATAGCGAAAATTTACATACCTAATTGCCGATAAAACATAAGTTCAAATAATATTATATCTGTACATGTGTTCGTTTTAAGGTCATAAATATAATTCTTATTATCAATATAACTTCTAAAAATATTTTTTATACAGTATATAAATGAAATTTAAAACATAAAATTGAACCTAACTTAGGATAAGTATTTGCAATACCAAACAATATGCTAGTATTTTTCATATGAGGTAATGTGGGTAAATTTATTTAAGTAAGATTAAAGACTTTTATAATATTCAATAACATTTTATTTAAATATACCAAATATAAATACATATTATTTAACATAATTTAAATCCATTACCGCAGTTAATAATTTCACACTCTCTTTAAAAATTTGCGTAAGTTCACCATATAATCTAAGTTTTCCAGCTGGTATTATAGACGGCAAATATTTTGTATCAACATAAAAATCTTTAATGGACGTAGTTCTCTACAAAAAACCATATTAAAATTCTTTGGTATAGAAAAATAAATAAATGAATTTAATTACTGGTGTAATAGGACATGGTATCACAAAGTTTTCTTTCTTAATTCTTGCATATAATTTTCCAAATAAAGGATCCTGTGTACCCATATCTACAAAATCACAATAATTTAAATTTCGCCAACGTCCAAAAGTTCGATATTGTTTATTAGTGAAGACTTTGAAAACTATACTGAGCATTATTTTTCCTAAAATTGGTTCAAGGACTGTAATATTACAATTAATTTTAGTTAAATTACTGTGGAAACTAGTTGATACAATAAAAAACTGTTTGTTGGCCTTGAAATGATTTCTTTCAAAATAAACTGTCGAAGCCTTTTAATTAAATGAAAACATTTTTATTTCAAATAACTTTAAATTTTTAAATTATTACAGACTTACACTAATTTTCCAATAAGAATTTAAATTTAAGATAATTAAAATAACTGGGAATAATTTACGATTCCAATATTTCACCGCCATGATAAAAAATGTACTGATTATTTTATTAAACCTTTAATGTGTAAGTACATATATTATATTAGATATTATCAACATATGTTTCAAAATTAGTTTTATAACATTTTATATAATTTTTTAATATCTAAGTAATTAAATTTTTAACTAACCAAAACCAATTATAAAATTATTTAAATAAACAAAAAAAATTAGTCTCTGGACATTGTACAAAAAATTGAGATATTTTCATTTATTTTTCATTAATATTTTTTGCGGCAGTGCCTATCGGTGCGTACCCTCTTCTGAAATTTATTAATATGTTCACATCTTAAATAAATTTGTAATAAGTACTTAGATCAATACCAGAATTAGTCTAGATCTAGATATTAATAGAGGATCTGGTCCAGATAGCATCCCACCAATTTTTCCAACATATTGCTCTGAAGTATTAGCGCTGCCTTTTTAATAAATCATTATAAATTGGTCGTCTTCCTTGGTTAATCCGATTCATTACGGCTAACAACACGGATTCAGAAAGATCCATCTACTGCAACCAATCAAACCGTTCTTGTCTCCGACGTGCTTTGCGGTTTGAAAATGGGCCAGTAATTTGATGCCATGTATACGGATTTTAGCAAAGTATTAATACGATCATTTTACATAACAATTTAATCAGTCATTCAATATGAAAGAAGCACTAGGAGTTGAAATGGATTACGGAAAAAAATGAAAAAATTTTTACAACAGTTTTTGGTATATAAAATTAATTTAAATAAAATTAAACATTTTGTTTTGTTTGAATATAAATGTATATTTTCCAATACGAACTAAATGTAGGTAAATATTATTTTACATAATTTAAATCTAGCACTGATGTTATTAACTTCACACTTTCTTTAAAAATTTGTGTTATTTCGCTATGAAATCTCATTCTACCTGCTGGTATTATAGATGGCACCATTTTTGTATCAATATAAAAATCTTTTATAGTCGAATTTCTCTTACAAAATAAAATTTATAATGATAAATATGATTTTTTTTTTAAATAAATCTTTTAGTTAGGTAATTACCGGCGTAATAGGACATGGTTTAATAAATTTTTCTTTTTTAATTTTGATGAATATGTGACCAATTAAAGAATCCGTTGTAACTATATCCAAAAAACTACAATAGTTTAAATTTCGCCATCTTGCAAAAGTACGATATTGATTATTACTAAAGACCTTAAAAACCATGTTCAGCACTAGTTTCCCTTGAATTAGTTCAACAACTGTTATATTACAATCCATTTTTGTAAGATTACTATGAATATTTGATGTGACAATTAAGTATTGTTTATTGGTTTTCACATGTTGCCTTTCAAAATAAATTGCTGAAGCCTTATAATAAAATTTAAAATAATTTAATTTCCATCAATTTTATTTTTATTTATTAAAAAATTTACACAAATTTCCAAAGTATTTAAGCTTAGAATTATAAAAATAATTATTACTATATAGATTTTATTTGACGCCATTTATGTTAAAACATTGAAAAATACTGATTTAATTGCAGAAATATACAACATATTTTATAGATTTTACAATAAACTTAATTGACAGAAATAGTTAGTCACCGTAAAATTTTTTTTAATTTTTGTTTAATTTATAATTATTTTAATAATATCAGATTTGAATCTCGTTTCATATAACTAAGTATATATAATGATTATTTTATTTAGATATAAGTATACTAGACGAGTAAGATTTTTACTTTACTTTACTAAGTAATTAGTTATATAACAATGCCGCGCAGCTTAACTACTGTGCATTATTTTTATAATCATGATATTTACCATTACCCTATGGTAATTTTAGTTTTATTTTACTTTAGATAAATATAAATAAATAACATTATGAAAAGCATGTTTTGGTAAGATGATAATAGTACAGCTTACGTGACATATTTTAAATTTCTGTCAATTGCATTTGGTTCTCAATACCTCAAGCTTTTTAACAAATGGTACAACAATAATAAATTTGGGAGTATGCTAAACAAGTGCTTCTTGGGTTACATACATATGCCCGTTTACCAAAAGCCTGTTTCCAAAAGCGATGTTCACATCGGATCGACGGACGGGCAGAAAAGCCTTAACCTTAAGAAAAAAAAACCCTAAAATTATAATTTCATAAATAATAAGTCATACTCTCTATTAATTATTAATTATCTGCACTAAGTTCCAATCATAAGTTTAAAATTTTTATTTTTAAGAAATGATTTGTTTATAATATTTATTGAAATTTTGTGCTAGTGGCGTTGGACAATATTTTTATATTTAAGTTCTGAAATAAGTTTATTTATTTAATCATATTATAAATATAGAACTTATTAGCTTACTTTATAAGCTAATAAATTCTATATTGAAAGTTTTGTTTAGTACATACTATATATTATATATATGTATGTATACAAATAAATCATTATATAATTAAGATATAACAAACTACTATAATATTTTATGTACGAAATTTCTGACTTATTTTATATAAAATAAATTTCATAAAAAATAATTCCATTTTAAGTAATTGGTATATTAAATTTGGAAAACCTTTTTTGTTAATTTATATTCTAATATCTAATTAAATTATAATGCCAGATAGTCAAGGTCAGACAAGTTCATTTATAAGGTGTAGTATTATAAAGGATAATAAGTTGTGATATAATTGTTTCTGGCATTTTTCAAATAATTTGTTCAAAAATATGATTTCCAAATATTATTTAAATTAAGTATGTATAGGTTTTCAGTGAGCTTCAAGTATATGAAATAATTTTATGATTCATCTCTCATGCATTAAAAATTGCATTAAAAATTTATTATTATACATATTATTATTTATTATACCTTAGCCAAATATTTATTTCATTTTACATTTTTATTATATTATAAAAAGAAATATAAAAAAAAGTTTATACTAATTTCATATTTTGAATTAAAAAATTTCTCCTACTAAAAGCTTTATAAAGTTCATATTCTGTCACACAATCAAAGTTACTACTTTAATTCGTCTGAATTTCCTTAATCTGAATTTGCCTGATATTGTTATAAATTAAGCTTTTTTTAACTTTAAATATTTTTCCCCTTTATTTGACTAAAGAAAAACTTTCGAAAGGATAAAAATTTAAATTGCGTGTTTAGTTCATGTTCCTTATTATTATGATACGGACGTAATTAAGAATATTGATAATTTTTTTTATTATTAGACATACATATATGTATGGCATATACTTACAACTTTACAAAACAAAAGAAATATAAACTTTTTTTATATTTCTTTTTATAAAATAATAAATATATACTTAAATATCACATTTGTACATAGTATTGTTTATGTTTTCTTCCTTCATTTGGCGGAAATTATTGCGGGCCACTTTATAAAAGTTATACTGCTCTGCTACATGTGATTTTTACATTTTAAATATATTTATTTTTTTATCAATTTTTTAAACAATTATAATAAAAATTATTATTGTCGAAAAAGTGTATATATACATATTTTATACATACATATGTAGGTAAACAATTAAACTACAATGTTATACTACATTCTTAAATGAAAGAAAGCATGTTCATAATATTTCATAATACATATATGTACATATTGCAAAATATAAATTTTGTAATATGAAAAAAATTCATATTTTTTTAGTTAATCAGAATAGCGTGCTCACATATATTTTGAAGAAAATGTTATAGAATTTTTTACCTCCTATAACTTATGTATATGCTGCATACCAAATATTTATCAGTTGATTGTAGTTTCCGCTAAAAGAATATATGAATTTGAATATAGAAATATTTATGATACTTTTCATTGAACTATATACAACTGTTAGTATAATAAAAATAGAAAAGATGTCATCAGTTTACTTCACAAAAGTATATATACACTTATGTTAATGTTCTTCAATTTTATGGGTAATAATTTCTTATAAAATTATTTCTCATTTATTTATGTCTGAAGCTTTTTGATATCATAAATCGATTAACCCTGGTATATAACGTATAATCAGTAATAACTTATAAGTATAAATTTTTAATGCATCAGCAGTTTTACATTCAGGATACTTTTATATTGAATAATTTTTCGCACTTCATAGTAATTGATAGAAAATCTTATGGTCTTTAGTTTCAGTGTTTAAATTACTATACATTATATAAGTTGATTGAAATTGAAAATAAATTTTATTAAAATCAAAGATGTATGAACAATAACATGGCAGCAAATATCCGTCAAAAATAATATAATATTTCTTTTTTTTTATAAATTCTTTATACAATCTTCATTGAATTAGCATAACTTAAACGATTATCTTGAAATATTTTGTATACATTCATATCAAAAGGATATTTAAAGTTTACTAAAGCTTATTTTGTCGCCCTTTAAAAAAAACCTTTTCGATTTTTTTTTGTTTTGTAAAAAACGGAGATTTAATATTATCCCGAAAGGTTTATTGAGATAAATTTTTATTAGTATACAGAGTACAGACCGTCGTTAGTCGCATAAATTGTATATATGTATATACATACATAGACCTTTCTCACTTTGTGCATTATTAAAATGATTATAAAATTGTTTATAATATTTTGGTTAACTCAGGTGGTAAACATAATGAAAAACGACATGTACAGGAGATATCCTTGTATTTTGTATATTATTATTTTTTTTTTTTTTTAAATATAAACTGTATTTGCTTTGCGGAGTACTGAAATGTTTATAACGTAAAATGAACGAGAGTTTGCACTTTATTATTTCAACAAATAAAAATATTAAAGATTCTATTATGCTTTGAAAAGAATTTTTTAAATTATTTATTGTGATACTAAACATTTTTTTTTGCTACTATTATTATGTTATTATTGCATTATGATAAAAATTATGGGATCTGGAAAAAGAAGCATATGCTATATGCTTTGCTTTAATGAATTGTTAAGTAATAGAGTTCGCAATTTTGAAGATCATTTTTGATGTGCTTTAAAAAAGGATACAAATAAATTTTATGTTATGGTGTAATGGTTCCGTATTTTGTAGTATATCTTAAATAAAATATATGAAATCGTACACATACATATACATACATATGTATTTTCACTAATTTTAAGAATACAAGAATATATTTACATATTAAAAAATTGTGCAGTTTATACTAAAAAGTAAAATAAGAAATAAAAAATTATTCATACAGTTTGTATTCTGGCTTGGTAATACAAATTTGAAATTATATTATATATAATAGAACTGATAATATAAAAGCCAAAAAGTTGAAGAACTTTTGGCTCTCTAAATATTATACAATTTAATGGAGCCAAAATGTCGTATACTACAACTATTAATTTGTAATGTCCAAAATTTTCAAAACTAATAAATAATTTTTTTGTTTTGACTATATTTCAAAACTTTTAATTTTAATGAATGCTGCTGCGTTTTTCAAAATGAATCTATTTTATTTTAATTGGCTGTTATTTTTCATCAGAATGAATGACGAAAAACATTTTTTATAAAATTGACTAAGTGTTTTTTTTTGTGATACTTAATGCAATCGTACAGAAAGTAAGTATTTTATTATTTTGGAGAGCAGTTGAAATATCTGAGCACTATAATATATATAATATGTATGTATGTTTGTACTTTTGTAAAATAATTTTTCGTTAGATAAATAATGAATCTGAATAAATTTAAGTTTATATTTCCATATTACCATTGAAGATCTTTAGATGCCAAAATATAATATATTTATTGTTTTGTAACTATAATATTCCTTGATTTCAATTTGAAATTATTTGTTACATAAATAATAAATTTTAAGTAGAAATTGTTGTGATGAACAGATTTCATTTTCTCAATTTTTTTTATATGTACCTATAAATATGAGATTAGCAAAGGAAAAGAAATTAAGACATTTTGTTTTTTACCTTGCAGGAAAGTTAGGTGAAGTCAGTAGTGAAAAAGTGGGATGGCACGATTCGTGGTAAAGAGGGAAAAATATGTTTCGTAAGGGGGACCCTATGGTCTAGGTACGAGGAATTGCCGCTCCATTCTCCCCTTCTCAAACCAACCAAAGCAAAAGGAAATTTGCTATTCATATTTATAATTCTATTTTTATCCATTTATGTAATTGTTGCTGGCGACTTTTTAAATATATTCTTTTAGAATTTATGAATTGGTAATTAAAAATTAATTGAAGGAATAACTGAATTTAAAACTGGCTTTTAGATAAATGATGGTTACTGAATTATGATCACTTTCCAAAAAAAAATAATATACTTTTAGCTATAATATTTTTAATAATTTTTTAACATTTTAGTAATATTTTACATAAACAGCTTTAATGATGTTGTATCCTCTTTTGATTGTACATAGCTCGATCCATTAAGATTTTTCTAATTATGTACATAACATACATCTATGTAATTATATGTTTTTATTATATGTATAGCATTTTTCATATATAATAAACACAATAATATAAAAATAAATTGTAATTAACTTAAAACATACCTAACAATATTAATATAAGAACTGAAAAAGGATGTTCCATTCCATTTTCAAAATATACGCAATATAAAAGTATAATAATATATAATGATTATTTTCCTGATGTACATTATTTATAACCTGGTATAATTTTGACAACAGATGATATTCATTATCTGGGTCAAAAGATTTTTGTAATTTCTGCCAGACTTTTGCAAACAAAAATACTTTAACAAAAAATGATTTATATATAAGAGGAAATGGAAAATGAATTATATAAATTGGTTGGCCAATTGATAAACGGCATAGTGTACTTGTTTAGTTTATAATCGGAAATGACTAGAGTATTGTCAGTATTTCTTAACTAATTTATATAGACATTTTTAAAGCTACCATTAAAAAAGACTCTTTAATATGTTGTAATATCAAAGGAAATGAAATGGAAAAAGTACTGGAACTATATTTAATCAATGAAATGAAAATTATATTTCATTTGCTAAGTGACTACATTTTTATTATGATTTCGAAAGAGATAAAATTGTATAAAATAATTTCATTAAAATAAAAGCAAGAATATTTCTATATCTAGATTTTTTGTTTATATTTTGTGAAATTTTCATGTTGGTGTTAATAATCAACTAAATTTTAAATGGAATATCAATCATTTTTAAGGATTATTTAATTATTATTAATCTGCATTCAATATATAATATATAAATGTAGTAATAAAAAATATTCTATATAGAACTTAAATACTAAATAAATATTATAATACTTTAATTATACTATAAACTTATATGATTATAGCAATAAATTTATAATAAATCATCAAATTATAATGTCTTTAATATTTTCACATACTTAGTTAAAAAATAATATATATAATTTCATAAAAATCATAATTATTGTTCTGTATAATTTGGACTTATTTTTTATTTGTATTTGATATTTTTGGTTTTAGCATAAATCCTTTTATAATTAAGCACGTATTCCTCATACCATAAAGATAAAATCATTAAATTAAAATGACAACAGTTTAGAATCGATAATTACTTTTCATTGTTAAAGGATCTGATGATAAGAACTATTTTTTTTTCTCTATAAAATAAATATAGTTAAACTAATTTAATCACTTTTGCAACATGTCAATTAATTAAAATTGTGTGTATTAGAAATAAAATTATACTGCAGATTCAGTACATTTTAATTAATATTATATCAAGATAGAAAATTATTTAAAACTAATAGAATATTTCGTAAGATATATATTTCTATAAATTACAATAAATCAGATTATAAGCAGATAAAATTAAAATATTAAAAAATTGCGTTTATTCAAAAAACAAATATCAAATTATTTTATGTATATTAAGAATTGTTAATGCCAAAAAATGTTTTTTTTTTGTAAATCTAATTCTTTTATTGATATATATCATTAATCTTGTTAATTAATGAACTTTCAATTTGTTATTATTCAGAAAATATTATAGTTATCTTGTATCTCTCTCCATTACCAAGTTCTATTTTGAATATTATTTCGGAAAAACAAAATTGAAAAAGACAATAATTTAATAATTGAATGTTTTCGTGGGATTAGAGATAACTTTGAAAACTTTATCGTATAATTCCTATTTATATAAATATTAATGAAATTGAATATTCAATATTGTTTTGATATTAAATATAGTAATTTATTATGATTTCCTTTTTAATTACCAAATTTAAATCATATTTTTATGTTTTATAAAAATAGTTACTACTTTGTTGTTATTAGGATATTATATTAGGACAGAAAAGTTCAAAAATATTTGATTAAATATTTTTTTTTATTATGAATAATTAATTTATTTCAAAATTTTAATAAACTTTTGAAATATTTACAAGAAGATTAAAGTAACAAATATGTAAGGCAAATGTATAATTTAGCTAAATATGGGAAAATTCAAATTACTTAATTTAAAATTAAACTTATTAGTCCATATTACAGCAACTTTCATTAATCTAACATTAAAACTGGTAAAAATGCTGCTATTTGGCCTTTTGCAATCAGAATAGTTTTCCCACTATAACGAAATTTATGGCTCGGCTCGGAAGCTATATCTATATATAATTCATAAATTATAATTGACGAAGAATGGGTCTGGGAATTATCTAGGCCAAAACTGAACTATTGTGACAAGAAGAATGCACGATTTAAATAATTAAATTCATTTTTAGGAATATTCCATTAGTATACTTAAATTTATTTTTTCGATTTTCAAATTAATTGGATTTCAGTTTTCAAAAAGGTTTTCCATTATTTGAAACAAAAATGTTTTTTTTTTATTATGAATATCAGATAATTTCATAATTTTAGTTTCTTTCATTTTCTTTTTGTTGTATTTAAATATTTTCTATTCAAAATAAAAGTAGAGAATTTTTCTTTTCATTATAAAATTAAAGTGAGTTGAAGATCCAAACAATTTTTTTTTAAACCACAAGTTTTTTATTTTTTTATTTTTTGATAAAAGGTTTTTTTTTTCAGAATGAATGAAAACTTTCGTTTAGAAATCTGGTGGTTTGTTTGGATTTTTTGTTTGTTTGAAAAACAAAATTTAATTATTATAAAAATTGCATTGAACTATTTATATTTGAAATTTAGTTTGCCAAAATGATAAAACTTTAGAGCTGATATAAAATGAATTATATTTTAAATAAATATAATAACATTAAGATTATTAAAAAAGCATTTGAAATTTAAAAGGAGCGATGTGAGCATAAACAATTATAAGTATAAAAATTATAGATTAATTTATAGCAGACTGGAGGACAGAGTTAAAGTTTAAATACAATTTATTACAATTATCCCTAAAATACATATACATATAAAATATTCTGTATATTTTATTATAAATATATAAAAGATATTTGTACGAAGGTATTTCCATAATAATTTATGAAATTCTTTCACGTATAGAAGGAATTTATTTGTTAATCTCCTGTGGTTTTCTTTACCCGAGTTAATAATACATTCTATTTAGCTTACTTTAATCTCTGTTATTATATATGTATGTACATATGTATGTAATTATTATTTTGACATCAAAATAAATAGTAATAAGTAGAAGACAACGCAGAAATGTTAATCACTCACTATCAATTATTAATATTAAAGATTTCCGGATATAAACACAATTATTTATTCTATCCGATTAAATTATTAAAATTCAACTTATAAATAGTAAATAAGAAATTTATGTTTTTTCTTCATTTCCTATTTGACATGTAAATAATAAATATTTAATTTTAATTATTATTTGATATTCAGTAATGAAAATTGAATAAAAAATGTCGTATTAAATAAGAATTCAATCTCTGTTATGGATGCAATATATAATAATTGAAGTACCTATATGATTCTGTTCTGGACAGACTTTTTTTGAAATATTATCATTTTCATTCTATACTTACATTATATGAAGGATTATTAGTCAAATAATATATCAACAATATAAAAAAAATATATTGTCTTGACATTATTTTATTTCGAAATTGGAAAAAATAAAAATGCAATATCACTGAAGTAAGATAATATTTACAGACAAATTGTGTAATAATTCTATATAAGTATTAAATAACAGAAATATTTAATAGGTAAAATTTAAGATTAGAATAAAAGATATAATAATATTGTAATATGTATTCCAATATCATATAAAGGATAATCTTATCATTTGTATACTAAAACCAATTAAAAGTAAAACTCAACTAAACATGTTCATATATATGTATGTACATTATGTAGTTTTGTAATTATATGCTTTATGATTTCTTGGACTATAAATAATCGTGACAATCATAATAATTCACTTCACATTCACTATTGTAATCATATTTATGAAGAAATAAAAAAGGTCTTTCTTTTCCGTAAAAGGATAAAACATCTTTAATAAAATTTACTGTTGACACAATGACAGATTTATTACGCGTAAATTAATATTAAAAATATGTACATTAAGCATATACACGTAACACATTTTATTGTAATGAACTAAAAATAAAAGCTCTTTTTTATTAAAATTTCTATTTAATATAAAGTTAAAGGATCTTCTAAATTGACTACAGATAAAAGAGTTCTTATAATCTTGAAGATATACTATGATAATAACAAACTTATGAATATGCTGACAAGAAGATTTTAAATTGCTTTTTGTTTATAGAAATAATTTAATTTTGTCTGTTGGAATGAAATTTATATTTTTCGATTAATATAGAAAGTTATATTTATCCTTAAAATCTATCTATAAAATTTAAATTTTCAATATTTTCTTAATATCCTGATGTTCAATAAAAACTATGTAGATAACAAATTTTTTTTTTTATGAAAGTGATAAATTGCTTTAAAAACATTGAAATTTGTTTCAATAAAAAAATTACAAGTTTATACTTTGATAAAAAAGTTTTAGATCAATAATGTTGAATATGTTTTAGTGTTATTTTAGTAAATCCTTAGGATAACAAATAATGTAAAAATAGGATTCCAAGTACGATTTAATTGTAATGTAATTCTTAAAATGTATTTTCATTAATTGAAAAAATCTAAATATATTAAAGTAAAATTTAATACAAAAATCTTTTGTCAAATTGATTTTATATAAAAGTGTGTATATTATAAATTAATAACAAAAATTATTCGTGATTGACGGAAAATGTAATAATAGCATGAATGAGTTAAAAGCTTTTTAAGACAATGAAATCAACAATTTTCCATTAACCCTTAATTTATTGAGTGTATTTTAACGTATATAGAAAGAGAACTTTCTTTTATGTTTTATAGATGTGGACAATTGTGTTGAATATCAACAGTTTTTTTCACATTAAATTATTAAATTGTTTTATTTTTTTAATTTTAATAAAATTATTTAAATTTAAAAATGTATTTTATGGTTATGTAAGTAAATATTTTAGCTTGTAAAAATTTGTTAGACATTGAAATTTCAATTTTTTTTTAAATATTTTTATAAGCAAATACTCTTAACGTCTAACTTATAGTAGGTAGAATAATTACATATAGTGTTTAGAAAACATTATTCAATTTCTTTAATTTCTTTTTAAAACTTTTTTAAGGTATTACAGAAAAAAGTAAAATAAAAGTTTGCCGTCATAACTTTCTAGAAAACTTTTCCATTTAAAATCATTTTTTTTTTCTAACGCCTGTTAAACTTAATTTTTGTAAAATTTATTTATATTTTTATTTGTTAAAAGTTGCCTGCAGATAATAATAATTATATTTTAAGAAATAAGAAAATTATTATAAAAACTTGTCTATAAAAAAACATTAAAATTTATCTGTTAAAAATATTTAGTTTATTATTTATACGCAAAATTTTAAGAATCTAACTTAAATTTTATAGTAAAGTAATACTATCAGTATTTTTGTTAGTAAAGGTCTATAATGGATACAGCTTGAGCTTAGCGATATTTCCTTTACAAAATTCCATCTTGAAAAAATTGTGAAATCTGTGAATTGCCAATAGTAAAAATTATAATAAAATAAGGAGTTGGAATTTCTTTCCAATTCCTTATTTAATTAAAATTATTTCTACTTACCCGTTTTTTAAAATCAATTTAATTGTTTTGAAATTCCACTTTGTCTTTGTGATCTAAATTGTCAATTTATATGTACATTTATATATATATTTTCTACACAAAATTTTTTTTCACCTAACTCTCTGTAAATTTTTCTAAAATTTAATTAATTAATCATAATGAAAAATTGTAATTAAATATGTTTGAGCTTTGTTTTCTAGATGCTTTCTTTTAACTTCAAAAATATGATTTAATTTGGTAATTAAAAAATAAATCATAATTTTAATTACTATATTTTAAGAAAAAAAACAACATTGAATATTCACTCAATTTCATTAACATAATTCATAATAGGAAAAAGTCAAAATAAAGTTAACATAATAGCAAAAGTGAAAATAAAGTTTTCAAAAGAAGTCGTATAATGCCACGAAAACATTCCATTAAATTATTGTCCTTTTCAATTTTGTTCCTGTGTACTCTTATTTTCCAGATATTTGAGGAACAAAATAAAATGAAGGGATACTAATATTTTCTGAATAATAACAAAATGAAAGTTCATTAACTAAAAAGATTAATGAACTGAAAGAGAGATACACAAATTTTATAAACAATTTTTGGTAGGTTAATGATTATTTTTTTAAATAATCACAAATGAAATATTTTGATTTACCTAACACGTTTTATAAATAAAATAGATGCATAATATTTCAATTGTTGTAAGCTCTGTAATCAACTTGCAGTGACTACTCCACTTGAACAGGGTCGTTCAAAATTTGGACTTAGTCTGGTTCTTAGAATAGTTTGAAGTAACTATTCTAACAGAAAGTTATAGAAAATATAATCAGACAAATCAGATAAAGAAGAAAATATAGTAGATAAAAGGAAACATAAAATTTTGCGTGAATCTATTCATATGGGGAACATACTGTAGTGTATATGCTATTGCTATAGTATTCATTAAACTTTTCAAAATTTAAGTTTTACTACATTAGAATATATTATTGGCAAATTTTTCTCATTCTGGTTCCGAATTCCAATAAAACAAATTTTTAATTAAACTCTGACTGTCCTATAAAAAAATATAATATCAAATATTTAAGGAATAAATTTTTAAACCAAAACTACTATATTAAATTATTAATTTAGAGAATACACAAAATATTGAAATTTCTGTTTATTTTGCAAATTTTAAAACTTTATTAATTTTTAATTTGATTTTTTTAGTAAATTTATTAATAAAAACAAACATTGTGAGTTGTGACTATCAAAAATTATTGACTATAGTTTATATTTAATATTTATAATTCAAAATTAAACTAAAATAAATATATATTCTTAATAAAATTTATGATTCTTATATGTTTTCTGAAGCATAAAAGTTTTGTACGCCACAATACTGAATTATGTATACTAAATTAGTTTTTTTTTTTACTAAATAGTAATTATCGATTCTATAGAAGGAAAGAAAAGAAATCCAGTATGTATTATTAAATTTATGATATCATGGTATAAAGAAGACGTGCTTAATTATAAAAGGATTTTCTTAAAATAATTTGGGAAAATATATTAGGAAAAAAAAATATAGAATTTTAGATGCTGGTAATGAGAAAAAATCCTTGAACAAATAAAAACTCCAATTATAGATCAATTAATTCAGTAATATTATATTATTTTCATAGTGAAAAGAGATTACTAATTATCTTAACTATAATTCATTATTGCAATCAAACTGATATAAAAAACTAGAAATTTAATGATTTCTATTCATACACTTAAATAAAAAATTTGAAAAGATATGTAAAAATTTTATGTTTCATAATTATTTTGTTTACTCACATCATGACAATTGATTAATATGTTGTATAAGAAAAATTAAAAGTGTATAAACTGAAAATCTTGTAAAATAATTAAATATAGGATTAATTTTTTTTGGAAATCTACCTACATTATCAATATACCTACTATATTATTGTGCAAAGTTTTATGAAAATAAAAAAAAAGATGGAACAGAGACTAGTTTATATTTACAATAATTATGATTCTATTTGTATAAGTAAACAGAAAAAAACTGATTTGTAATATTTTCTACAATCTTGTGATTCCTTTTATATTATATAAATTAAATTGACAAGGAAATTGAACTTTTTTACCTTTGTGTATTATATTTTATTTTCGAAAAAAGAGAAAAAAAAATTAGTAAATGTATTACAGAACTAATATAACATTTTATTTTATTTAATTATTTGCATAATTATATAGCATAAAACATGAAAATTAAAGATTACATGGTAAATGAAATTGAAGAAAAACACCCCAACTTCATATTAATCTAGATTAAGATTATTTTATATTAAAGATTAAAAAACATTTTTTATTCAGATGTTACCAAACTGAATTAAAAGTAAATTCAAAATAATGTTTAAAAAAATTTAATATTCCATATTATATTTTGGATCCATAAGCCAATTTTCTGTATATATATATATATATATAATTTTAATAATATATTTGTTTTTGTTATTTTAGTAAGGATATAATTATATATGTGTATAATATAAAATAATATAAAATCGACTTTTCATTATTTTGGATTATATTACAAAAACTTTTAAGAATTTAAAGCAAGTTTGTCTCACACTATGAACTATTTATTATTAAAAATAAATATTTCGTGTGATAAATAAATTTCCTGAAATATATTTCAACAAAATATAATATTATATCCGAAATATATTAAAAGTATCACCGTATCACCTAATAAATCTTTTTAATTTTTATAAGTTGAAATAGACCTAATTTATTTGAATAGTCAAATAAACTAAAATTGGGGATGCAATAAATATAAAACTTAAAATATAAGTAAACTGCGGGTGTTATAAGTCAAATTTATTTTGTTATTTGATTTGATTTCGGGTGTTAAATTGATTTAATCAAAATAATTTATTAGTCCTATACTGTTCTTATATTTGAATTTTCGTTTTTTTTATGAAGTTTTTCAAGAATTATTGGGGCAGCAGAATAAGTGTTACAAAGTAATTTTATAGCTCTAATTGTTACAATAAATTACTTAATTCTTAGAGAATTTTTATGAAGTCAATAAATTATATTCATCACGCACAACTTTCAATACAAGACTTTCTTATAAGGAATAATAAAAATATGTATGTAACATATATAAATCTGTTGTTAGAATCTGCAAAAAAAATTAATGATATAATTATATTTTCATTTGATTAAACTGATTTATGAAGAATTACTTATCAATATTTATGAATTTTACAATGTTACTTGTTGCGAAATTAATATACAAAGTTAAGTTGAAATAATAAAAGAAAGCTATATATACATTTTTTTATTGAAAATATTCAAAAGTTTATATTTAAATTTAAATTGAAAACAGCAAGGAAACCTTTTAATCTTCTATAATTAATTTAAGAGTTATCAAACTGTAATTCAAAATGACAATTATAATTAGAATCTACGAATTACTTATTTAACTATAAATTCGATTATACATATTTCATTTCATTACATTATTTAATTGATTTAATTATGGTATTCCGAAAATTAACTACAAATTCAACTATATAACAATATATACCCATAAAAATTGATATAAATTTTTAAAACTGTTGCTAAATTAGAAAAATAAAATTATACAGAAACTGTTTATTAAACATTTTTGTAAATATTAAATTAATTTTTTTTCTGAATTTATGAACTTTTGATTATATGTATGTATAAATTTCAGTTGATTTTATAAAATTACAAACTCATTAAAAAATATATTTATAATTCCGGCACATTTGAAACACGCCTTGCATATTAAATATTCTAGTCCCAATTGATTATAGGTAATCGATTATTACAGAATTTTAAGTAGTTAATGGTATCATTACCAGTTTCTAAAGGGAATTGTATATTAATTTTTTCAAAAAAAAAAAGTTTTAAAAGTTATGAAAAAAATGGAAATTTTTTATAATTATAAGAAAAAAAAATTTTTAATAATATAAATCGTATTTATGATCTAAAGTTGAATTTGTAAATTATATTCAGTGAAAATTATAATACTCCTGTGACTAGACAAAACCTTTTTGGTAGTATACTATATACAAAATTAAAGTTATTAAAGTGAAATTTCACCACGAAAAATTTGTGTGCCATCTGTCATCTCTATACAATTTCTATACATCTTTCTCATTAAACTTTTTTATATTTTAAAATCAAATTAATAAGGTAGATCGTAAATATTCTTTCTGATAAAATTATATCAAAACTTGTTGGCATATTTTTTTTAGCCAACAGAAAGATAATTAGAAAATTGATAAATACAACATATATAGAACCTCGATTTCTAACTATAAAATATATACTCGAATCGTATGTATAATTTTTATACTATAAATAAATTGAAACAATTTTTTTTTTAATTTATTTTCAATTCTCACTTCGTTATTTATATTTATACAGTTTCTATTTTTGATTTAATATTTTATTATCCATGATTAAATTTGTATTCCAATTTAAACTGAAACCAATCAACTGTATCTGTGCAAGCAATTTGCAACATCATATACAATCGATAGTCAAATTTAAATATATAATTATATAATATAATACACAATTTGTGCATTATATTCCGGAATTTATTTTCGAAAATATATTGACAAGATGGCATATCAGTATAAAGTCAATAAATGTAAGCTTTCTTTTCTCAATTGTGAATAAATTTGCATCCTGCATTAGGCAATTTAAATTTATGATTAAAGTGATAGATAGTTGAAGTTGTATAGCTATGATATGATGGAATAAGAATATAGCTATTGCAATTGTAAATTGCTTTAATTGTTAGACTATTTAAATGATTGGGAGCCTTGAACATAATTGAATAAGAATACACTATTTGCAGTATGTACTATCAGTAAGGATATCTGCAAAGAAAATAAATATTTAATAAGTTAAATTATATTAAACTTTAATATTATGTATATTTTGACTTGCCACACATTTTTACTCTAGATTTAAATCTTTAAATCGAAAAACCCTTTTGGCACGTATTAAAATATTTCAACAAAACAAAATAAATAAGAATAAATGTATTGATTTAACAATTAACAACTGTCTGACTCTGAACTTCAAGTAGTCACGTCACGGCCCGATCTTATCTATCAGTAACATTATTAGAATCGTGACTAATTATTAATCAAAATAAGAATGAACATCATACAATATACATACATGGTTTATAAGACAAATTTATAATATCAAAATAGACGAAAAAACTTTTTTCACTTGTGAAAAGTCAATCTTGTTTGCGATAGCTTGTATCCTTTATCTATCTACTAAATTATAAACGATTTTTGATATGACTTACCGCCCAATTTACATCTAATTTAGTATGCCAAAATGTAACAATTATTCATATCTACGAGTATATACTTTTTTTCACTAATTTTTGTAAAAAAAAAATTATAATTTGATTACTACAAACAGACAAAATAAAGGTAAATTACATTATTTTACTAGACTTATACGCATACATATTATACACGTACATATAATAACAAAAAAAAAAGGATCTAAACATTTTTATGCATAAAATAATAATGCGTAATGTAAAAAATAAATTACATAGAAAGATTGATATCTCTTCTTATAGAATGAAATAATAATGAACATAAATGGTAATATTTGAGTATGTTGTTCGAAATGAAAATATATAAATATATAAAAATAAAATTCCATAAGGGAATTTCCATGCTTCCTGTCATTATTCATTACGTGTGGCATCTGAGTAATCATAGAATTAATGTACCCAAATATGACAAGGTATATTATATATATGTATATTATATAATATAATAGAACAAGGTAAAATGATCTGTAAAGGTATGCGTGTAAATGAAATATTAAAAATTATATAAATGAAAAAAATTAATATGAATTCAAATCATTCGGGATACATTAAAATTAATATTGTGTTCATTAGCAAAAAAAAATGCTTTTCAAAGAGAACAACAAGTTAAGTTCCACTCTTAGAGCAATAATAATTTTATTATTCTATAAATTATTTTACCATAATAAAAGTTTATTTCATTAATACAATAATAAATACTTATATGGTACCTATACCTACTAGACATACTATACTACCGTATTATGTAGATTGATACGAGTTAGCACGTTTCACGGTTTCGTTATGTATAAAATTAGATTAAGATGGTGTCTTCGTATAGGAAAAAAACGAAAAACTCATCTTATAAATAAAACGATATATTAGAATTCAATGAATTATTTATTTATATTCGGATAAACTCATTTTTTGGTCAAGTAAATCACTTGAATATAAACAAATAAGCAAATAAAAACAATAAAAAAATATTTTCATAATTCATAAAAGCCGTAAATATCATTCCATTTGCCAAAACTCGGACGTGAAAAATATGTCTAAAAATTGTATACATAGTAAAAAGAAAATAATGTACATATATACTAAAAGTTTGGTCAGACAGATAGAAGAAATAGGTCAGACAGAGGAAATAAAAATAAAAATAAATAATCTAGTAACTTACTATAATTTCAAAAATATATAAAAGTAAACCATCATCTAATTCTAATATTATACCAATTTATTAACTCTAAAACTTCTAGGTGAAAAAAAGTATGTTTGCAGTTCTCATTTTCATTTGATACTTTTTTAATAGCAAAATAGTGATAGCAAAATTTTTGGATACTATTTACTATTATAACAAATTATGGTAAAACTCTTCAAAACTTTAACTAATGTCGACAATTTTTTAATATTGTTAAACTTCGTGATGTGAAAACTTTCAAAATTAATTAATTAATATAGTTATTGCAAAATAATCTTTGTTCTTTTTATTACATTTACATTAAAGAAAATTTGATATGTCGATTAAGTCAATGAAGGAATGTATCGAATGTAAGTATTGTAATTATCTAAGTATTGTGCATTTAACATAAAAGTAATCGTTGCAAATCTTTGTTCCTTTCAAAAAGTTCAAAAAGAAAATACATTTCGCAAAAAGACGGATTTTAATTAATTTTTCTTTCCTAAATCTGGAGATTTTTAAATTTTTATTTATGTATATAAAATTATTTCCAAATTAATATAAATTTTCCATTTCAAGAAATATTTATCAATAATTCTATGAAATGTTTTTTATGTTGTACTTCTACATTTTATGGAAATAAAAATTATGCTTTTCAATTTTGATAAAAACTTAAAAGGGATTTTTAAAGGATAAATTAATCATGGAAATGTTATTTAATGAAATAAAGGATAAAAAATCTCACAATAAAATGTCATAAGGAAGGAATTTCAATATTTTTCTTTTACATAAAATATTAAAAAAAAAATGATTTAATTTCTTTATATATATACAATCTAATTTTTCCGAGTTATAATATCGACTGAGAAAAAGTCGACTGAGAAAATGTCGACTGAGAGAAAAGTTGACTGAGAAAATTTTCACTGAAAAAATATTGCCTAAGAAAATGTTGATTGAGAAAATACTGCGCAGTATTCTTAGGCAAAATTTTTTCAGTGAAATAGTTAATTCAGGTTTTACTAATTTTTATTCAACACTCTAATAAAATAAACATATTTTTTTATATGCAATCTAGTTTTCCAGTATGAATAATATTGGAATTTATATTCCAAATATATTTTTGTCAAATATAATTTTGAATTATATGTTAAATTATGATTAACATAAATTTGAATATTTATGTTTATTAGCGAGGAACATGAAGTTATACTAAAAACTATTTTTTAGTCAATTTATTTATGGTGTTGTTTCACATATAATATCATATTTATTTTTTCTTTTAGTTTTTTTTATAGAATGGATATTTATTGTTTCTAGAACAAATATATTGTTATAATTTTCTTATATTTTTAATTACGTCGACATTTTTTGTTAATATTTTCAGTTGTAGGCAAATTATCAGTCGACATTTTCTCAGTCGGTATTTTTTTTTGTGGACATTTTCTCAGTCGGTATTTTTTTTACAGTCGATATTTTAACCCATTCGACATTTTCTAAATCGACATTTACAACTTTATCGATATCTAATATTTAAGGGTTTTGAAAAAGGTAATTTTTATTTTCCAGAAGTTTGAGATTTTATTTGATTCTTAAAAACAAATATACTGAGACTTTGAGAATATTAAATTATGTACATACCATATTGATAAACAGTTAGACAGTTCTGATATTGATATTTTTCTTTTAAATCTGACAAAGAACTAAAAAATATAAATTTAATTTAGTTTAAAGGATATTTATTAAATTGAAATGGGTGCAAAAAAAAAAATATGTCAAAAAGACAATTGATATTAAAAATTAAATTTGAAATAATAAAATAATTTTTAATTTTTATTTATTTTGGGTTTACTTTAATATTCAATTCCAGTAATTACAAGCTTAAGGTAATTTATGGTACAATTTGAGGGATTAAATGAATTTGTTATAAAATACTATAATATTTCTTGAAATATTAATTATATTAACATTTAATCATATACTTAAATAAATATACCTGAACGGAAGCAACAAAATATGCATTCAATCAAACGAAAATGTTTATATAATAATTGAATAAATTTGAAATTATAATTAAAAGGATAAACATTTATATGTGAATCGAATTGATTTTAAAATAAATGTGTATCACAAAAATGTTAATATTGAAATAATAAAACAACCATAGCAAACAAAACAATAAAGTCATATCATTATTTGCCATCAGGATATTAACAATTTTTGAACCCTTTTTTTTTTAATCATTTCATATTTGTCGTCATCTGTTACTGATAGTATTTTATCATAAAAGAAATGACAAGATAAAATTCCGATTACCGGTTATCAAAATATTATATACCATCAGCAACATATTATATATAGAAATATGTTTATGTGAAAGACAAATTCGACCTAAATGAATAATAATACGAATGAATTTATTTTTGATTAAATTACTATTTATAAGAAGCAGAATTTTTTTAATTTTGACAGCAATCTGTATTTCAACAATTACATAAAATAACGAAAATGTTTTTACAAGTGTGAAGAAAGATTTGAATTTAACAAAAACGTAACATTTACCATATGAATTTAAATTGATTTTTATTTAAAATTTTAAATGTACTATTTATATCCTGTTTTTAAGTAGTCTATTGAATAAAATATAATCGCAATTATAAAAAGAAACTTCTAAATTTCATGTGCTCGTAAAATTTAAATAAAATTATATATGTATAAAAAGGTAAAAAGAAAATTTTTCCAAAAATGATATACGAGTACAAATTTAAATAAAATTTCATATAAATATTTTTTTTTTGTTACTAAACATTATTATAAAATAAAAAATCTTTGGAAACATAAAACACACCATTAAATTTCACTACTACTTTAATGCTATAATTAAAATGTATTTGCATATACGTATATACATAAAAATTAACATATATTTTAAATGCTACAAAATAGTTAAATTAAAATGAAACATAAAATTATATTTTTCATTAAATGTAAGGATATGTAAAAAAATAGAAAATTTTTTTTTTATTAATTAAAAGAAATTAAAACATACAAAAATGAACAAAATTTGTATAAAGTGCGAAAGTTTTAGTTATCATTTTCAACTTTTTATAGGACAAGAAAAAAAGTTAAATCTTTAATATATAAAACATTGATTTTCTGGAAAAATAGAACGGAAAAGTTTATACTTATATTTAATCAATTTTGTTAAACCCACCAGAAAAAGGAAAGAAATAATAAAAAAAAAAAGTTAATGAAAGGAAATGGATCATTGTGTTTGTCACTTAAGTCACAAATATAATTCGCTTCAATTATTTCAATCAAAATTTATCTATTTTGATAACTTTAATGTACAAAAATTTTATGCTCAATAACAATTTTAAATTTTTTCTTTGTATACAAACAAATTAAATTGCGGAATTGAATTTTTGTTTTTAGTTTCCGTTGAAAACATTAAAACAAAATTCGAAGACAAACTTTTTGAAAATTATACAAAAAGGATATTAAATATTAATATGACATATTCAAATTGCTCAGTTTTGTAAAACACAAATTAAATTAAATTTTAAATATTATCTATAAAATTATATATTCAATATTCAATAAATTTCATTTCGTAATTGATTTTCAAACTATTCCCTATTAATATTATATACAATTTTTAAAACCATCTTCCCATATTTTTGTATAAAAATTGAATTATAACTAAATTAAGATTGAAGTTTTCAAAGAAAAAGAAATTGTTATTTTGTTGGAAGCTTTTAAACTTTGTGGTAGTGGAACTACAAAAAAGTAATTAATTGATTTTTTGAAAAAATCAGTTTAAGAAAGTTAAACAATTTCAAAGAAAAGATGCGCTACTATTTTATGCCGGAAGTTTATTCCGACCTTAAGTCTCAATTGTACATAATAAAACGACTTTCTCGAAAAACCAACAGTCAGACAGATACCTAAAATTTTTATTTTATTAAAATTACTTATTTTTAAAAATATTTACTAAAAATGAATAATTCAATATGAAATAAGCCAAATTTTTTGAAAACTTTTTAACCACATAAATCAATCAGATAAAGAGCTAAAATGGATGAAAATAGAATTTAGAACTTTTTATTTTATAGAATTTCTAATTTTATTGTGTTTTGTTTAGTCATTGAGTAGGGTTAGATGGCTTTAAAAGGATTTTTTTTTTCATTTATGTTATAATAAAATATTGTTTCAGAAAAAGTATCCTGCATAATAAATTATTTTGTTTTTTTTTTATTACATAATTAATGCAAAATATTCAGGTACATTATATGTATCTCTTGCATAAAATATACTAAAAAACATTATATACATAGTTAAATTATTGTAAATCAGATATCGGCTTAGTCATTTATCGGCTTAATCATTATTTGTGACTTGAATTTTGTCCTGAATTGTGACTTGAATTATGTAAAAGATCAATGAAAATATGAAATATTCCCAAGACGAAGTTATTGCTTTTAAAATTAAATTTATAGGACGATTAATAATTGAATTTGCAGCATAATAGAAAAACCGAATCAACAAAAAAAGTTTTTAGGACATATTTTATACAAATAAATTTCTTTTAGAAAGGATAAAAATGTCGTAAAAATTTCTTAAATATATAATTTCTTTCGGTTTATTGATTTTTATTAAAATACAATGGCGCAATTTAATTTCTAGTCCAAGAAACAAAAAAAATATTGGTGACATCTGCACTATGGCATATATATCTGAATGGTATTTAAAACGAACCTATAGTAAATATACCATGAAAACTTTATCCTTTTAAAGAATTTAATAAAATTTATTAATGTGTTTTGAATTAATATGAATTTAATTCTGGAATTTCCTTTAATCGTATTTATCTAGAAATTTCGAAGGATATTCATTAAAAGAAATTTTATAAAACGAAATCTTTTACATTAAAACCTTTGAAGGGTTCGTTTTCCTGTTTAATATTTTTGTTTTCCTGTTTATTTTTTTAATTCTTAAAGATTTTCGTATATTAAAGATATTGTCAATTAATTTTATTAGAAATTTATTTTCATTGCTATTTATATAAAATTAATTACTAAGAAATTTATATTTAATATTTTCATTATAAATTTTTATTGATTTTCTAATGTTAGAAAAGTTTAAGATTCAAATTTTTTTAAAGATCTTTTAGTAAATTAGAATAATAATTTAATGAATTTGGTTTCAAATATCATATGAATAATACAAGGTCTATTTACTAAGTATACGATCTAATTGTAAATGGTTACATAATTTGATAATATTATCAGTTCCAATTTTGGTGGGTTGCGATCTTTGAAAATTTTGCTAATTAATTCCATTTTAATGTATAAGATTTGTCCCTATTTCCCAAGTAAACTTACTTTATAGATTATAAATTTTAAAATATTTTCAAAATGTATATTAAAATAACTTGAAATTTTACAATTCCCAATTGGGTTATATAACTGTCCGTCCGTATTAATTAAGTTAACGTTAAATATTTATCCAAGTGAAATTATTATTAAAAAGTAAGGTAGGACTTGTAAATGAAAATTATTTTGAATATATTAGAATTCCAGATGAGACAAACCATTATTAGGTTACACAACATAATACTATTTATATAATATCTATAATATAAATATGTCAAAGTAATATTTGAAAAACCATGGTTTTATAAATATTAAAATTAAAGGTGATGGCAAAATGTAAAGAAAATATTTATGTATTCCCTATAGAATATTAATATTTTTAATATCGCGTGTTTTTCTCATATTATGTTAAATTTTCAAGTTATAATAAACAACTAATTTTTTTTTATATAAGTGTACGTATTATATGTATATATGAAAATTGTGTACTTAAATTTCATTATTATTTGTTTTAAATAAAAATGTTCGTTGTTTTTTTTTTAATGAAATCATTAAATAAAAAATAAAAAAAACAATTTTATCTTAAAATATTAAAGGCATAAAAGGTTTCATTTTTCATTATTGCTCATAAAATTTGTCAAAATATTAATTTAAATTGAATTACATTATATAAAAATTGAAATTATAATAATTTAACATGTGGTTCGAAATCTGACATTTTATCACACAATGTAATTTAAAAATTTTTTTAACTTTAATTGTAGCATTAAAAGTTATAGTAGACTTAATTAAAATATAAATATATATATGTATTAAGACGTATACAAAATATATTTTGGAAAATAAAATTTTAAGGATAAATGTTTTCCATATAAGAACAGGTTACGTTCTTCAGTTACAGTGTGTTTCATTTCTTTTTTAATATACTCTAATATGAAATTGCTTATCATACTGTGCATATATTATACCTAGTATGTATATATTATATATTATGGTAAAGAAATAAGTCGAATCGGTTCCGGGAAACCTATCAAACACTTTTCAGTAAAAAAAAATTATATACAAATATTATGACTGAAATACCTTTTCCAAAGGAACTGCAGTCAAAAAAGGCATTCCGGTCAAAAATAAGTTTGCCTGATTTGCCTTTTCTGTATTTCAGCTTAAAACAGTGTCCTGGCGTGATCTTCGGTTCCGGGAATACCGCAGTCACAAATTTTTGACTCGAAATCCTTCTCATTTTTTTGATTCAATATCCTTTCGAAAAGGCAATTCACTCACAAATTATTTTCACAGGGGTACCTTCTTATTGTTTTACAGTTATTGACTGATATTACTTGACCCAGTCGAATTTTCGAAAAATTATATGTATTATGCTTCTTTTGAATTTAATTTAAATTTTAAAGATTTGACTAATCGCAAACACCATGTAAATTAAAAAAAAAATTGTGAAATAAAATTAACTTTTTTATAAAGAAAAAGAAAATCGATTTTTGTACTCAAATATGAAACTTGTTATGCTATTTTGCGTAATTTTTTATAGATAATATTTTAAATAGAAAAAGTTTTATTTACAAGAAATATTAAGTATGTAAGAAAGTATGTACGTATATGTATAAGAAAAATCATAGAAGCAGCAAAATAAATATTTTTAACTTTTACGTATATTTATTATCATGGCTTTTTGTACTTTTTGACTTTAGACAAACTTAGGAATTCGTTTACCATAGTAGAACATAATATAATTTGAATAAAAAATTATTTAAATTTTCTAATATTACGGCAAAGCGGTAGGTATATAATATACGGCTTTGATTAAAGTCTACCGTCTGTGTTTATATATTTTTATACTATGCGAAACATAATTTTTTTTTTGCCATATGTTAGGTACATATTGTACATTTTTATGTGATTATATGCGTGCATGTCATTAAAAATTTAATTATAATAAATCATAATTTTTTGTTGTTTGTCAAATTGGTGGTTTACCTCCTTCTTCCGATAACATAAAGTTTGTCCGAATGTCTCATTTCATTGTGTCTAAAATAAATATTATTAATTCGTTTAGAGAGACAATTTTAATATCAATTATATTAATCGATGGAAAAAGTTGATTAACATTTTATTTTCTACAGTCTATACAACTCTACACTCTACATCTATAGACTATATTCTTTTTTGTATAATTGTGATATGAATTTATTGTTTAATAGATAGGATTATTTTAGAAGATTTTTAAGTATTTTTAGTAATAAATTCGAATATAACTTCTTATAATTAGTATAAAACTAATTTTTAAGCTAATCTGTAGATCAATTATAATAAAAACAGATGAACAATAATAAAATTAAAAGTGTTTTTATAGAATTAAAATAATACAAAAATTTAAGAACAATATAATTAATATAATGACATGCAGCATGTTTTATGGTATATAATTTATTGCATTTTAATTTTATTGGGATTGAAAATTGATTTTAGAGTTTCAAAATTGTTTGAAATAAATTTTTTATTAATTATGAAATTAATTCACAGCAAAAATTAACTAAATAGTTTATTTTCTGATAAACTATATTAGAAACTAGTCGAATTTTTTAGATTTGAATTTTGAGTTTCTACATTTATAAATTCTACATGTATGTATGTACTTATTGCAATTACATAATTTAAAAAAAAAATGGGTAGCAAAAAATTTCCAAGTAAATGTATAGTCAAATTTAAGTTCTCTATAGATTTATGATTATATGTCAAATGAAAAATATAATATCACATTTGCTGAAGAAATTTTTTTCATTATACGGTATCCTCTTTCATTTCCGTTGCATTTTTAATTCTTTTTAATTCGTAACTACATATGTATTATAGAATTTAAATTATTAGTACTACCTATATAAATGAAAAAGTCTAATTTGAAGTTTCAAAAGTTTAATGTGATGTGCAAAAAGGCTATAAAATTTTTGTACGCCAATCTGTTTTAGAATTTAAATGTATAATAATACAGCTTGATCGGAAAATCTCGAAAACATTAATTCATCCAAAATGCGAAATAAGTAAAAATAACAAAAACGGATTAGTAACGACTAAATATTCTCCTTTATAAAAAGATTGAAATTTACTATGTTACAGAATCAAATTTATACAATTATATTTAAAATAGAAAGCTTGTTTCCTATATGGAACACTATTTCTCCTTTTTTTAATAAACGCCGAAATTCAAAAAGCAATTTAAAAAAAAAATAATTCTTTTTTCATTACATAAATTTAAAATGTTAAGTTACAATATTTATAATAAACACTAACATTTACCACAACACGAACTTTGTTGTACTGCAATAGAATTTGGGACTTAATATTTTCCAATTCAAAGACTGGAAAAAAACTTAGACATTTCTAAAATCCTTGTGGTTTGTATTTTATATTAGAATTTATATAAGCTTTGAATAAATTAGTAACTTTCCATGTTAAACATACATAAACTATCTTTAAGCATGCATAGAAAATGAATTTTACTTATAAACCAATACAGATACGGGACCGTATGAATTTGATAAATGCATTCCCTCTATGTCCAAAATATATCTATTAAATTATTTAACGAAAAGAATTTTTGTTGTAGATGGAAAATTCAAAATTCAGTTTCGCCGTAATACATTTAAGCTTTTCCTTTATAAAGTATATTTGAGTATGAAAGCTTATTTATAATGAGGAGGAAAATATATTATGAAAACTTTTTTGAAAAGTTTCTTTTCGTAAATATATATTTAAAGAATAAGTATTTATTTATATACTATATTAAACGAAAATAATTATTCTGAAGAGACAAAGTTCTAAATTACGTTTTCAGTTATACGTCGCGTCGTCAGTGCTACGGACGTGTTTTCATTTTTATATTTTCATTAATTTCAAAAAATTTTGAATTAGAAAAAAATTATAAATTTGTAATTTTTTTTTGTATACGGTATATATAAATATTATAACACAAAAATAAAAACTTATTTTGGGTGCCAGACCAATCATAAAAAATGTTGTGCACCACTGATTCGGTTAATAATTTCTTCTATAATTTTTGTTCAAAAAATTAAAGGAAAACAAAAGGACTTTATAATTCCTATTTTAGGGACCGAAACTATATTTAAAAGCTTTTGTAAAATATAATTATTACCTACTATAAAATAGGTTTCCTCATTAAATATAAGATTAAAATTAAGGGTAACCAAAATAAAAATATATTTAAATATTTTTTATTAATTTATTTTTTTCAAAAATATTTCTGGACTAATTTTTTTTTTTCGTATTTTATATAAAATTTGTGTTTATTGCAAGTTTTATATTTTAATCCGATTAAAAAATTGAATTTTATTGAATAAATAAATTTGTTTAAAAAATTAAATTGGTTTTTCTTTTCTTTTTTTTTTGCCAATCACGAATTTTCGTTTTTATTTATGTTTCGTACACGAAAAGAAAAAAAAAATATTACAGTGAAAATATATAATATTTAAATAATATTTTACAATAATTTTTAAGTTAATTATAACAAGTTTTTACTTATTTAAATAAAATTATATTTTAAAACAAGAAGAGAAAAGTAAAAGCTAAAATATTTACAAAAAAAAATAAAAAAAAATTTTGTGCTGAAAAGAAAATTGTAGTGAAATCAGGAAAAAAAAAACATTTTCATAATCATAATAATATTATATAGGAGTATTTATTTTTTTAAATAGCCGGCCACCTACAACTACCGACCGACCAAGAAAATAATATAAAATATTTATTTAAATAATTTTTTAAAAATATAATAATAATTTTTTTTTTGTGCTCCTATTAATTTTTTGTCGATTGGTGATGATTATTGGGTGTGTGCTGAGATGTGGGTGATAAACCTAGACAACATAACAAACGAACAAAAAAAAAACAACAACAACATCAAAAATAATTGAATATTTTAACAACCTCAAGGAATAAGAATTTCACTTTAGTTATACATAATATAGTTATCAACTAGTGGCAACATGGTGATTTAAATTGGAGTTGACAATTTTACAATGTATATGTAATTCCTTAGGCGACATAATGTTATATAATGAAATTGATCTGAGGAATAATGATTAAAAATAATGTAAGTTGTCCAGTTGAGCATAGAAAAATTTGAACATACATTTTAATTAAATTATTTAGTTAGATGAAATTATGATACATGTAACACTAAATTCGTTAAAGGAAAGGTTATAAATTATAATATATACTTATGTACAGCTTTCGTTATAATTTGTAAACTTTAAATAACCCTATAATTATAATAATATTTAAAACATATCTATGGGTAATTTCATGACCTATGAAAATTAATAGCCTTTTTGGTTGGTACAAGTTAATAAAAACAGTACATAGATATTTTCAAAAATTGTTTCGGTTAGGATTAAAATTATATTAAGTAAAAATTTAACATTTTATCACTAATATTCGTTAGACGGGAAAAAGAATTTGTATACCAATTTTGAAACTTTCTAAATATGTAAATCGACTCATTTAATTATAAATAAAAAAATCTGCTCCAGGCATTCCTTTTATATCTATGATAATATTCATGATTATCTATCTTAAATTTATTTATTTTGTGCACATAAAAGTCCAAAATTATCAAAGATTTGTATTTTATAATATTTTTATGATATCTAATAAAAAAATGGAATTCCTTTTTAAAAAAAAAAAAAAAATCATGTTTGACAACATAGAAATATGTAAATACTGTCAAAAATGAATTTATTTAGTTGTAATAATTTTTTGAAAATATTTTTATATCTGAAAAATTTATTTTTAGCAATGATATCCCTCTATTTGAATCATACCTCTATACTATACTATATTAATTTAACTTAATGAAAAACAGACTTTAAATTTTGTTTCACTTTAAATATTTCTTAAAAATATAATTTTATATTATGTAGCTATATATATAAAATTTATAATATTATGATCAAAATAATCTTTAATGTTAATAAAAAAATTTATTTAATAGGCCAATGAATTAGCTTAATTTATTTATATATAAGTTATTTTGTATATTAAATTTTCTACAAATTAAAGTCAATTCGTTTTGTACAATCGATTGGTATCTGTTGCTTTCGAATTTTGCATATAGAACATAAAGAATATTATATTAATATTAATTATATTTATATAAAGGATATTATATAAATACTTGTGTAAGGAATTAAAAATAAAACACATGAAAAAGTAATTAATTACAAACCCAAAACTTTTATTTAAATTAATCTTCAAATTTAACAACATAAAAAAAATTAATATTGGTAATGTAATGGACTGTATAAACATTAATTCTAGTTTACATTTTATTCCAATTATCAACTCTTTCATAATATACTATACATATTCATGGGTCATAAAAGCACAATGTTTGTTTTCATATTTTGTCATATGCAATAAAAAAAATCTATTATTGATACTATTAATGTAATATGTATAGTAAGGTCTCACTAATATTTATTTTTATTAGATTTGTTGCTATAGTAAAATATCAATAACAGCAAGACATTTGTTTACATTATAGGGATATTTTGTATCCTTGGCAAAACAAATATGAAAATGTATTTTGATTTTTCTAATGAAAATTTTTGAATATAAAATTGCTGCCAATTTACACTGTGTGTCCTTCCGTTTTAAACGAAATATATATATATATATGTATGTATGTATATAAATTGCAAACATGAACTTTTAATTAAATATATGGTGCTTTATTATTACTAATATTATACGTGCTTGCATACAGAAATTAAAATTTCATTTATATGTATTATATTTTTTCGTATTGCAAATCCAAATATACTTACTTATATTATCTTTATATAAAATGACCATGACTATGGGAAACCATGAAGATTAGAATATCCTTCCTCAGATTTTTACATCTAAGTAAAGGATGGAGATTAAAATGATATTGCATATGATTTAATTCATAATTATGTTTGGTTTTCTTCCATTTTTATGTTTTTGATTATATTGTGGTAGAGTCGTTCATGCACATAAATTATCAAAGAGGTAAAATTACAAACATTTTACATATTTAAATCTTACGAACCCTTGGGCAAAGCGGTGGGAAACCGAAAAAAAATGGATTTGTTAACACTCTCCGCTTATATTTTGGCGTAAGGTTTACGGTACGTTTGTTTTGTTATGAGATTATATTAAATTGGATACCCGCTCAATATGTATTTGCTGCAAATACATATTTGCTGTGCAGACAATATGTAGTATTATTGCTTAGTTAATTATATTTTGATGCTTCAGTATTTAGTTTATTAAAGCCTTGTCCACTATATTATTGAAAAAACCTTGTCCACTATATAATCACTCTAATATGAGCTTTTCTACATGTTTTTTTAATTTATCTAATTCAAACACATTATAACCAAATTATATCATACAAATAAAATATAAAAATTATAATTCTTATTATTAAAATTATTTAAATTCAATGTGCCCATCTAAGGATTCTCTAATTTTTTAATATTTTTAAATTTACTTTTTGAAATTATTTCTATTATACCATAAATATATTGTTTGTTTTATTTTTTTACATAAATACCATAAATATATTGTTTGTTTTATTTTTATGTTGAATTTTATATTCTATAAAAATTAATTGGTCGAAATAGGAAGAAACTATTTCCTATTTTATTTTAGAATTTTGGATAATTTCATTGTTGAATTATAAGGTTTAACAGAATATTTTTGACATTTTTGATTTTTGTGTTATACAAATAAAATCAAAACTACTCTGTCAAAAATATATATTGTTTTTGAAAACGAAAAGGAAATAATATTTATTTCGGCCATTTCTGTTAGATTAAAACACCTGCTATTAAAAAATCAAAC